>PVIU01019625.1:0-35937 GCA_004026605.1 Ondatra zibethicus
CACACTGAACCTTATAGAAGAGAAAGTGGGAAGTACACTTGAACGCATTGGCACAGGGAACCACTTCCTAAATAGAACCCCAGCAGCACAGACACTGAGAGAAACAATTAATAAATGGGACCTCCTGAAACTGAAAAGCTTCTGTAAAGCAAAGGACACAGTCAACAAGACAAAACGACAGCCTACAGAATGGGAAAAGGTCTTCACTAACCCCACATCAGACAGAGGTCTGATCTCCAAAATATACAAAGAACTCAAAAAACTGGATACCAAAAGATCACATAATCCAATAAAAAAAATTGAGTACAGACCTAAACAGAGAACTCTCAACAGAGAAATCTAAAATGGCTGAAAGACACTTAAGGAAATGCTCAACATCCTTAGTCATCAGAGAAATGCAAATCAAAACAACTCTGAGATTCCATCTTATACCTGTAAGAATGGCCAAGATCAAAAACACTGATGACAACTTATGCTGGAGAGGTTGTGGGGGAAAGGGAACACTTCTGCATTGCTGGTGGGAATGCAAGCTGGTACAACCCCTTTGGATGTCAGTGTGACAATTTCTCAGAAAATTAGGAAACAACCTTCCTCAAAACCCAATAATACCACTTTTAGGTATATATCCAAAGGATGCTCAATGGTGCCACAAGGACATGTGCTCAACTATGTTCATAGCAGCTTTATTTGTCATAGCCAGAACCTGGAAACAACCTAAATGCCCCTCGATCAAAGAATGGATTTTTAAAAAGTGATACATTTACACAATGGAGTACTACACAGCAGAAAAAAATAATGACAGCTTGATTTTTGCAGGAAAATGGATGGAACTAGAAAACATTATTTTGAGTGAGGTAACCCAGACCCAGAAAGACAATTATCACATGTACTCACTCATAGGTGGTTTTTAAACATAAAGCAAAGAAAGCCAGCCTACAAACCACAATCCCAGAGAACTTAGACAATAATACAGACACTAAGAGAGACTTACATAGATCTAATCTACATGGGAAGTAGAAAGTATAAAAAGACAAGATCTCCTGAGTAAATTGGGAGCATGGGGACCTTGGGGGAGGATTAAAGGGCAGAAGGGAGAGGCAGGGAGGGGAGCAGAGAAAAGTGTAGAGCTCAATAAATATCATTGGAAAAAATAAAAATAAATAAATAAAATAATCATCAAAAAACAAAACAAACAAAAAAAGAGATAAGCCACACCCACTCCCTCCCCCATCCACTGAGACAGGCAGGTCTTCCTGCTTGCAGCCTTAGTCTCTCTCTCCTTTCTGTCTCCCTCTTGGAGAGGCAGCTTCCGTCTCTCCCTTCTCTCTTCTCTCTCTCTCTTTCTTTCTCTCTCTTTCTCTCTCTCTTTCACTCTCCCTCTCTGCTCTTCTCCCCTGCTCCCCTCCCTTCCATAACCACTAAATAAATATCCAACCTTACTCTGCATGGCATGCCTATCCATGTCTCTGTCTCTCGCCCACTGCCACTGCCACGTGTCTCCCTGTCCTGGATCAGCCACCGCTTGAGGACCTGCAGCCATCCCTTCCTAGGACTGGCTACTCTCAGGGCCTGCTGCCTGCCACCACATGGCCTGCTGCTACCTCTTGGGGACCTGCAGCGTTTCTGCTGCCTGCTGCCACCGGGGATCCTGCAGCATTTTTAATTTTTCCATTACACCCTGTCTCAAAGATAAGATGGAGAAAGGTTGAGAAAACACTCAACACCAACCTCCAGCCTATATACACATACCCCACGGATCTGTTAGTCTTCTAGCTCTGAGGTTGACAAGTACAAAATGGGTTGAAAAGGGTTCATACCTTGTGGAAGCACGGGGATGGGGCAAATAATCTGGTCCTTACTTTTTCCAGATTCTAGAGATGACAGCATTCTTTGGATTCTGGCCTCTTCATCTTCAAAGACAGCAGGGAACGGCCTTCGAATACACTCAAGTTCATTTTCCTCTCTCTTTCTCTCTCTCACTCACTCTCTCTCTCCCTCCCCCACACACTGTAGACCCTGTTCTAACTCTGATTCCCCCCTGCTGCTTTCTTCTTGAAATGCAAACCCTGCGTAATAATCTCACCCTCAGATAATCTAACAGCAATAGTCTTCACTAAGACTGGGTATGGTGACTCCCACCCATAAACCCAGCATTTAGGAAGCTGAGGCAGGAGGATATCCAGAGTCAGAAGCTAGCCTGGGATACAGAGTAAGACCAAATCTAACATATTCATGCATCAGCAGAGTCCTTTTGGTAGAGAAGGCAACACAAAAATCCAGACCAGGATATTTTGGGGAGTCACAGACCTTAACAAATGAAGTCACAATAGCCACACCTTCTTTAGTTAGAACAAACTCCTTCCTGTCCAATGAGACAGTGTCCAGTAAAAATAATAATAATAATAATAATAATAATAATAATAATAAAATAAAATGGACTAGTTACTGTCTGAAGCTCTCCCTCATCTGACCAGCTTCCTCTGACTCTAACCAAAGACCAACTTCCTGACGCTGCCAGCATCCTCTGGTTCCCTGGGCAGCAAGGATTGATGGAATGTGTAAAAAGGTCTTCTAGAATCTTGCTCAGGACCACTTTGCACAGATAGCCTTCAAGCCTCTGCAGCAGACTCGTTTATCAGGCTTGTGAAAACATGGCAGTGAACCACCAGGTCTGCAGCCCAGTCCCAAGCTGTGCTTCATACAAAGATGGATGACTGCAATGATAGAGAGAGAAAAGGGCTGGCCAGAGCAGCTCCTTTGTCCCTGGGAAGAGAAGTCTCACCCCGGCTGGCTCATATGCACCAGAGAGGCTCACAGCCTGACTGTAGGGCCCAAATTGGAGACAAAGAGTGGGCTGGTACCAGGAAACCTGCTACACAGTAGTCAAGGAGTCCAGAGGTTCATCCCAAATCACAGAGCAGGACTGTGTGTAGCCAAGCGACCCAGTGACCTTGAACCCTCACCACCCTGTCTGTGCCTCCATGGAATCAACTCTAAACTCAAGGGAATAATGTAAATCTTTTACAGGGCTATTGAGTACATTCAGTGGCTTCAGACGTATAAAGTACCTAGAGGACTGTGTGGCCCACTTTACAGGTTATATTTTATTAGCACTGTCTTGTTTGAACTTGGTTCCTTGGTTTCTATTCTAGGAGTCCTCAGACTCCTATACTAGTGCTCTTTGCATGGCATCAAAACCACCTCCCAATGCCCAGTTAGTGCTCGGGCACTGTTATGCGTTCCCTCCCAGTCCACCAGGACCCAAGGTTTTTTTCTCATTCTCCCAACTCATCCTGAATAGGATTGATGGCCTCACCAGTATGCTTGCTGGGGGCTTCTCTTCTCACTTAGCCCAAACACCAAGTATTAGTCACAGAGACCTGTGAACTTCTCACAAGCTACTGAAGTACCTATTCTAGGTGAGAATGAAAGTCACTGATGAGAGAGAGCTTTTGTATTTCAGATTAAAAAGCTTCCAATCGGTCAGTGATTGCCAAGTCAGTCTTCTGCCTTGGAGGGTCAGGGGAAGTTGACCCTTGTCCTCTGGGTGCCTGATGCCTCTAGGCACTGAGAGATGTTCTCAACAGCCCCTGAGACATGTCCTCTGAAGAAGCAGGAGGCTTGCATACATGCAGCTGAACACAAGTGGCTGCCATGTTAGCCAATTAAGTGTGATCATCTTGTCACTTGGCTTATTAAAAATTTTCATCCTCATGCTGAGGGTTGGCTGAGATGGTTTAGTGGGTAATAGCACTTGTCATGCAAACCTGCTGACCTGAGTTTGATTCCTCTAGAATCCTCATAAAGGTGAAGGATAGAATTGACTGCACACACACACACACACACACACACACACACACACACACACATACACTTTGTGCAGAGATGTGAACACAGACACACCAGGGTGATCCACAGGAATTCAGGAGAAATGTCAGGCACAAGAAGGTACAAATGGGCCGGGCGGTGGTGGGAGGCAGAGGCAGGTGGATCTTTGTGAGTTCAAGGCCAGCCTGGTCTACAAGAGCTAGTTCCAGGACAGGCTCCAAAGCCACAGAGAAACCCTGTTTCGAAAAACCAAAAAAAAAAAAAAAAAAAAAAAAAGTCCAAATGTGCAAATGTGGCTGTGGCCCAGCTGGACAGTGAGCTCCCAGACACAAACGCTGTCCATGTGAAAACCAGGAGTCTCATAACCAAGCGAGTCAAACCAAGGGGATAGGAACAGCACTGAGGATTGAAGGCAGAAATGACAGCCTATGGATGCAGGAGGATCGCAGGGGCACCCCAGGACTCTGTTCC
The DNA here is from genome assembly GCA_004026605.1 of Ondatra zibethicus. Taxonomy (NCBI): domain Eukaryota; kingdom Metazoa; phylum Chordata; class Mammalia; order Rodentia; family Cricetidae; genus Ondatra; species Ondatra zibethicus. The sequence continues at coordinate 4,300 of PVIU01019625.1, forward strand.
CCACCATTTTGGCCAAGGGAGATGAAACCTTACTTCCCAGATCACCCTTTGTCCATTTAAGATGCACATACCTATAGTCCCAGCTATTCCAGAAGTTGAGGTAGGAGGAGTGTTGAACCTAGGAGTTTGAGGCCAGCTTGGACAATGTAGCAAGATCCTATGGAAAAGAAAGAAGGAAGGAAGAAAGGGAGGGAGGGAGGGAGGGAGGATGGAAGGAAAGGGAGAGAAGGAAAGAATGAAGGAACAAAGGAAAAGACGTGTTTTTATTCAGAACTTTGAGATTGTTTTTTGAGACAGGGTCTCAAGTAGCCCAGGCCAACATCAAACTTACTATGTAGACAGGATGACCAGCAATTACGGCAAGGCCATCAGCTGCATCCTGGGTAAGCTGGAAGACTTGGTACACTCCAGGACACCAAAGATGCTCACATACTCTCCATCTTCACTGCCACCCACTCTAAAAGCAGAACAGGCAACTCATAGTTAGTAATGGGCCTATGATCCCAGCACTCACGAAGCTGATGCAGGAGGATAGTGAGTTCTGGACAGGCATGATTTGCAGAGTGATACCTTGACTCAAAGCAACAACAAAAGACCAGACAAAGGACTGTATCTTTTGCTAAGAAGCATGGGGTCTACAGAATAGGATACCGTTGACCTCTCTGCTCCTCCAGCCTCTGAAGAAGATGGGCAAGATCACCTCCCCACCTGCTCCAACCACTCTTCCCCTCTTTTCTCTCTGTGTTCTTGAAACCCCGTCTCCTCCCCCAGTTTCAGCGGGGATAGAGGCAATCTCAGGCCTTCCAAATCTGGCCCTGTCCAAGCTTGCCAGGAATGGACCTGGCACCCCATCACTGAGTATCTCATCTGGCTTTTAGCCATTGTCCTATTTTAGGTGGGAGAGGGGAACATATGTTCCAAGCTTGTATCTGGAGGAGCATTCACTTCTCCAGCCAAAGACCTCAGGCTTTCCCCAGCATGATTCTTTTTTAAGTATTTAGTTTAGTTTGGCTTTGGTTTTAATTATGTACGGGGGGCATGCGCACACGTGAGTGCAGGGTCCCATGAAGTCTAGAAGAAGGAGTCGTATTCCTAGAGCTGGAGTTACAGCTGGCTATGAATCACCCAAAATAGGTGCTTGGAACCAAACTGAGGTCCTCTATAAGAGCGGTAAATGTTCTTAACTGCCGAGCCATCTCTACATCCCCCCAGCTCAAGCATAACTTAACCAAAATCTTGTTGTTTACAGGGAGCCTCTTGCCCGTCCCATGACACCCTAGCACTTACAAAAGGAACTAAAGAAAAAGTGCCAAGGGCATGAGGTGCTACCATTCCTGGGGACCTCAAGTCATCTCCTTATTTTTGTAGCCTTTATCAAAACTGAAAGTTAAGGGTGAGGATGTAGTTCAGCTGGTAGTTGACAGAGTGCTTGCCTAGCGTACATGAAGTCCTACATTCAATTCCCAGAACCACATAAAACCAGGCATAGTGCACACCTGCAATCCTATTGTGAGGGACACGGGAGGATCGAAAAGTCATCCTCAGCTACATGGTGAGTCCAGGGCCAGTCTGGGTTACACAAGATTCCTGTCTTAAAAAAGGGAGGAAGAAGGAAAAGAGGGAGGAGGAAGAAGAGGGAAGGGATGGAGGAAGAGAAGAGAGAAGTTAAGTTAGATGGTGATATACTTTTGGTATTGTATGGTGCCACAGTCACAGCAAATGTAGCAACCTTCAGCCTGAAACCAGAGGAGAAAGAAGGGCAAGTAGAACCCTGCCCAAAGAGAAAGACACAGAAGACAAGCACAGAAAAAAGGCTGTCTTAGTTAAGTTTTTGACAACTTGACACAAGGTAGAGTCATCTGGAAAGAGGGAACCACAATTGATAAAACAGCTCTATCAGATTGGCTGGTTAGGCAAGAAAATGTGGCATTTTCTTGACTAACAATTGATATGGGAGGGTTCACCTTGTGGGCAGTGCCATCCCTGGGCAGGTATTCCTTCATGGTATAAAAAAAGCAGGCTGATCAAGTAGGGAAGAGCAAGCCAATAAACAGTATTCCTCCATGGTCTCTATTCTAGTTCCTGCCTCCGGGTTCTTGCCTTGAATTTCTGCTCTGACTTCCCTTCACAATGAACTATAAGCTATAAGGTAAAGTAACCTTTCCCTCCCCAAGTTTGGTTCTTGCGTTTATCCCATCAATAGAAAGCAAAGCAGGACAGAGACAAAGAGGAAAAGAAATCAGTGTTATTGTTGAAATCTGAAATGCTCCACACAGGCTCATATTTGAATATTTGTTCCCAGCTAGTGGTACCATTTGGGGTAGTTCTGGAGCCTTTAGAAGATGGGACATCACTGTCAGAAGTAGGTCACTAGTCTACATAATCCTCACCCCTAATTTTGGCCTTGTTCTCTCTACTTATGAGTCCACCGAGTTGTAAGTGGCCACAGCCTCATGTCCCTACTACCATGGATTAGAGCCACTCTGCCACACCTATGTTGAACTGAAATGCCTTGTAATCGCAAGCCAAAATAAACCTTTCTCCCTCAAATTGCTTGTCTAGCCACCCAGCCCAAGAGGGTTGGCCACTGAAGTCAGAGACAGAGAAAGAAGCCATCTTGCTCTCTGGTGGCCTCTCGGGTCCTGTCTCCATGAGCCCTGTCAGCTGTGCTTTCCTCTTCCCAACTGAAAGTCCTTGTCCTCCTCCTCCAATAACAGCAGACTTCCCAATCCCTGGCATGTGAGTTTGCTCCAGGAGGCAGTGTTCCATGCAAGCCAATGATTCCACCAGCATCAGTGAACTAGTGTCTCCCATGACACACCCACCTAAGGGCAGGGGCCTCATTCAAGGGACATGACCCCATTGATGTCTGCATATCCTTTTAAAGTGCCCAGGATCCACATGTCTGCAGAGATTCCCCCAAATATTCTGGGAAAAACCTGCAGGTTAGGCTCTGATAAACAGCCTGGTTATGTTTGAAGTGGGGAGGGAAAACCTGAAATACTCCCACAGTTACTGACTTTCACTTCATGTCCAGCCATGACATGAAGGATTGCTTGTTTTGATTGCCTGGAACTGACGTTATAACCCCCACCAGGCCACTGCATCATTAGCAAGCAAGCTGCTTGGAGTTAAAAGACTTGGGTTTAAATGATGGCCCTACTACTGACTAATTCCATGACCTCAGGAAGATTTTCTAACCTCTTTGTTGCTCAGATTTCTCATTTCAGGATGGGACTATGTAGCTCAGTGGGAGAAAATGTATACTGAACACCAGATATTTTAGGTTTAGTCTCCTACACAAAAAGAATTTCTTTCTTGTTTCCCATGGAAATAGGACCTGACAAGTATGGTTTAGAAAATATTTAGCAAAATGTAGGGAAAGACATTTTTCTTCTGGGAATTGAACTCAGGACCTTTGGAAGAGAAGCGCCCAGCGATATTTTCATACAAGAGGTTGTCTGTTCACTACTTACCTTTCTTTCAGCAATGCCAGGCAGTAATGGCACACGCCTTTAATCCCAGCACTCGGAGACAGAGGCAGATGGATCTCTGTGAGTTCAAGGCCAGCCTGATCTACAGAGCAAGTTCCAGGACTGGCTCCATAGCTACTAAGAAACCCTGTCTCAAAAAACTAAAATGGCCAGCAACAAGGAGGCATAGAAGAAACATGTTACAATGGATTGAAGAGCATGGGGGTGGGCAGCTTGGCTGCTTGTTTGGTTTTAAGAAACTCCTAATGGTAATGAAAAGAGAAAAAAATCAGATTGAAGATAATGGGTTTTTTTGGTTTTTGTTTTTAAATATTTATTTATTATGTATACAGTATTCTGTCTACTTGTATGCCTGCAGGCCAGAAGAGGGCACCAGACCTCATTACAGATGAGTTGTGAGCCACCATGTGGTTGCTGGGAATTGAACTCCGGACCTTTGGAAGAGCAGGCAATGCTCTTAACCACTGAGCCATCTCTCCAGCCCGAAGTATAATGTTTTATCTTGTCTTAGGAGTTGATCTTTTCTCAACACTTCCTCTACACATCAATCCATCCATGTTTTGACCTCTTACCTGCTCACCATGCCCCTTCCAGGAAAGCAGAATGGTCTCCAAAGCACACTGTTTCATCTCCCCTCACAAGGGCTTTCTCGTCCCCCCTACATTGGCAGCACAGTGCAGAGGCCTGAGTACACTCAGGTCAATCAGTTGTCTCTACCTAGAATGTCATTTAAAAAAAAAAAAAGTAGATATGGAATTTGAGATAGACACTCAACCCTTAGAATCTCTGCCCCAGAGTGATGAAAGGTCCCAGACTGGGTCCTGGATCAAGCATAGTCAATGTTTGAAGAACTGGATCATTCTGCCAATCTCAGAGATCCTCAGGAATAGGGAGCATCTAGAATAGTAGTTCTCAATCTGTGGGTCACGACCCCTTTGGGGGTCCTTTCACAGACCATGGGAAAACACAGATATTTACATTATGATCACAAGAGTAGAAAATTACAGTTATGAAGTAGTAGCAAAGTACTTTTATGGTTGGGGATCACCACAGCATGAGGAACTGTATTAAATGGTCATAGCATTAGGAAGGTTTAGAGCCTTCCCTGTCCTGGGGAACCTTGTCTGTGTGTGTTGGCAGTACAGAGCTACATGCTATAGGCACAATTTGCAGTTTGTGGTCACTCAGGAACCCATAGAATCCTACAATTTGTCCATACTCAAGCCTGTCCCTGCTACTCTATGCTGAGTGACAACGGACGCTCTGCTCATCCTCCTTGAGCATGCTGCCTCAGGCAGAGCAGGAATGAGATGACGGTGCAGTAAGGCTAATGAGTCCCCAGCAGGGAATATGGCAAGGGCTGGACAAACATCAGGCCTCATCCTGAGCCGGTTACTGGTGGTTACGCCAATGCTGTCAAAACAAACACATCACAGAACCTGCTAACTGCTTCCTCTCAGCCACTACCGCTTCTACTCACTCTGTTTTCCTCCAGTCTCGTCCCTGGTTCTGAGAATTGGTTGGAAGAGTGAAAAAATAAATTAGTGGCTTCCTTCTAGAATATCCAGTTTCTGAACTGCCAGGTTCTGCTGGCCAGAAACATCGATTCTATAAGTCCTCATTGTCACCTGAGAGAGTTTGGGCATCAAACAGGCTTGTTTCCCAAACTGGGCTTGACCATACCAGCTGTCAACAATGGGTAGGTAACCAGGAACCAGGTCAGTGGAGAGAGAGATTCCCCTTCCTGTAATCACAGGAACAAATTTGGAGATGGGACCGTGGCTCCTCAATAATATTTTGTTTGTTTAGATAGGGTCTCATTATAGTCCATGCTGACCTCAAACATGGGAGCCCCTACCTCAGCCTCCCAGATACTAAGGTTATGGAAGTTTGTCACTGTACCCAGTCCAATCTCTCTTAAGACACACATGCATGTGCACATGTGGACACATGTATGCAGTCAGACCAGGGAAGAAAGTTACCAACTCAACCTCCCAGACAGTTGAAGGGAAGCCATCGGTTGTGGAAAGCTGACCTATGGTGATACCAGGAGTCCAGACAGGGTTCCATTACCCTGAGGCATATCCTGCCATGTGCAAAATAACAATACCAACAGATAAACATGCTGCCTATTCAAGGGACTATATGGAATTAGGCAACTAGATTCTGTTGTGAAGTCATGGACCCAGAAGATAAACAGAAGTCAAAGATGAAGGTGATCCAGAATTCAAGAACTGAGTCCAGAAAGATGGTCAGGTCTCTTGGGCTATTGGAAGGAAGCTACCTCACCCCAGATGACCTCACCCTCAGATGACTCCTCCTCAGAAATGCCAAAAGGAGGCATCTTACTACTCCTTACAGGTCTCCAGACCTCAGGACCCCAGGCTACCTAGCTACTAAGCACGCTCCATGTTATCCCATGCCCCTATACCTTTGTTCTTGCTGTTCCCTTTCCCCAGAAGCCCTTCCTACATGTCTCACCTTCTGATTATGATAATCCGAGCTCAGGGACCATCAAATCAGGTAAGTTCCAGTCACATCTCCTGTGCTGCACATCTCTCCCCTGTTCCTGAGAGTCTTGCTATGGGTCCTTGGCATCCACTGGACCAAGATCCTTCTTGGTTATCTTTGGAGTCCCAACATCTATCACAGGATGTGGTGTGAAGTTGCTTAATTAATGCTAGTGGGGCCAGTTCTAACTGTAAAGAAAACAGCAGCTTGGACTGTCAGAGAAGAGAGGGGGTAAGATAACAAAGTTGGATATGAGCAGGTTGAAATTTGGTGTGATGTCCAAATGCAGACAGAACCACACGGTGCTCAGAGATGGTAAGAGGGGTATGGGGTATCCCACGCTGGGCTGATAACTAGAAGCATGGGAACAACATGAGCTCTTTCAGTTAGGAGGTAACTTGGTAACAGGAGAGAACAACATCCTTCCTGAACTCACTCATCCTAAATTTAGGATGTTCCTAAAATCATTCCAGGCATAGACAACCCTGGTAATTGGGAATATTGCCATTGCCCAGGGATTGGACAGTGGGCATAAGCCAGAGCAAAGAGAAAAAAAAAAAGAGAGGCACTAGCAACAGATGATCCCCAAGGGTTTCAACAAAAACCTGATCCAGATCCTCTAATATGGGCCCCACCCTCAAACCAATACAGAGACACACACACACAAACACACAGGTACACACACAGTGTGAAGGGAAAGGGGCTCAAGAGAATCACACTCTGAAGGAGGGTGCCAGAGGGATGAGAAAGTAGTGTTTCCCTGCCTGGCTGGGTGCCTACAAAGCTACAGCATCTGAGTGCCAGTCTGATAATGGGACAGAAAATGATAGAGCTGGGAGGGAAAGCAGGAGCGGTGATGCCCCAGCCCTCGGGAGCGTAATGCGCAGTACTACATCCTCCTGGAGATCACCAAAGGTGGAGGCTTCATGGAAGAGCCATACCCCAAGACAAGGCCGGGAAGCAAATGTTGAGGGAGCCTCTGCATCCCCGGTCCCATGGCACTTCCTATATGGCCGCTTGAAGGTACAGAGGTTAGAGAATGTGCCAGAACTCCAGGACAGTCCTAGAGAAACAGGGATGTGCAACATTTGTGGTGCTGAAGGACTTACCAGTGCTGTGCTGCAGCCTGGACTGAACTCAGCCTTTGACAAGCAGCCCCGCAGGCTCCGTGGAGATCACCACACAAGTGGAAGTCCTGTCTTTAACCCCAGAGCAGACCTGAGGTTCTAGATGGGCAGAGGCGTTACATAGACTGTCCCAGGGATCCTACCCTCCAAGTCCAGGTGTGACCCTAAATGTGGGAGAGGGAAATTTCAACTCTCTATGAGCCCATAGTGGTGTGTGTGTGTGTGTGTGTGTGTGTGTGTGTGTGTGTGTGTGTGTGTGTGTGTGTGTGTGTGTGTGTGTGTGTGTGTGTGTGTGTGTGTGTGTGTGTGTGTGTGTGTGTGTGTGTGTGTGTGTGTGTGTGTGTGTGTGTGTGTGTGTGTGCGCATGCGCGCATGCGCGCACGCGCAACATAGGGTTCTATGTAGCCCAGGCTGACTTGGAACTCACTGTATAACCAAAGATAACCTTGGGCTTCTGACCCTCCCACCTCTACTGCCTAAGTGCTGGTCTTATGGGCCTGTACCGCACCAGGTTTATGTAGTGCTGAAGTCAGATCTTTGTGCATACTAGGCAAGCATTCTACCAACTGAGCTCTGTCCCCAGCCTTAAACCTGTAGCTTTGACCTTCACGGCTGTCAAGTCACGAACTCCACTCTAGCCAGCGTTAAGGGTAATTTGGCAGAGTTCAGCAATACGAAGTGGCTGGGGGAAAGTGAAACTCTTTCATTTCTCTACGGTACCAAGTTGACACTTGCCAATAAACCTGCTATGCAGAGGCCACCATGGAGTCCCACTCTGGGCGAAGGTAAAGCAAAGGGCAAAGAGGGGAACACCTCTCAGTTTCCCACCCTGTTTCTCACACACATAGAACTCAAGTCAAAAGCCCCTCAGTCTTAATTACCAAACAAAAACCACAAACTCGCCAGCCCCTCTCACTGTATGTTTTTAGATCGTCATCTGCTCTGGCATTTTAATATCCAACTTCCCATTGGAAGACAGATGCCTGAATGTTCACACCCCGCTCTAATGGTTTAATACCCTGGGTACTGAAGTGGGGAGGGGGCTTTGGAGAAAGGGGAGGATGAAAGCCACCGCCACATTGAACACAACTTTGGAGCAAATGGGTTTGAATATTCATTAAACAACATTTAATTTAAACACCCAAACTCTGGAAGCAGCAACATATGGCCTGTTTTATTTTACATAAACTGAATAGGAGGTGGGACCATTAGTTTCTGCAGACATAATGTTCATTACTAATGAAGAATGCTTTTTCTCTGAGGGCATCTCGGCAGGCACTGTGCTAGGCCCAAAGGCCCGCTGCCCCTGAGGGTCAGACAAGCCTCCGCTGAGTGCTCCCTGGGGGCCCACTCTGAGGGCAGCTATGACAGATAAATCACTGTCTCCATGAGGACACATATTAAAGCTGTTTTCTCCTTGATTCATGCCTTGGAGAGTAGCTTGGATGGTATATTTGTTCTTCTGAACTGAGCCCTCTTGGTACCTGGAGGCATTGTCTAGATGGCATAAGTCTGATCTCTACTTCTCCACGTCCACTGCCACCCAGAGGCCTGGGGCCTGACTGTGTTTACTTGTGTACAGAAAGTTTTGGGTTGGACGAGGTATGCATGTCCCCACACTGTGTGTGTCAGCATGTGTCCCTGGGTTGGCATGGCTATCAGCTGTGGGCTTGCTACAGGGGTTGTACATGGGCCTTTGTGACAGGTACAGCAAATGTGTAAATGTCTCTTTGGATATACCTGTGGCTGTGTGTATTCATGCACAGCAGGTGTAAGAACCGGCCTCTGCAGCTGTGTGTGAGAAAAAGGACTCTGAAATGGGGGAATAGAGGTACACACAGCTACCTAGTTTCATACGCGCATGTGTAGGACTGCTCTTTAACTGTCTGACACTAAGGGATTCTTAACTAGGGCCGCAGGTACCTCCTCATGGGGTGCATGGATAGAATGTCAGAGTGTCCAGGAATGTGAATATATCAATAAAGAAGCATTTGAGAGACTGAGAGATGAATCAGAGGTTAAGAGCACTGACTGCTTGCTCTTCCAGAGTCCTGAGTTCAATTCCCAGCAACCATGTGGTGGCTCACAACCATCTGAAATGAGATCTGGTGCCCTCTTTTGACATACAGGCATACATGCAGGCAGAACACTGTGTACATAATAAATAAATCTTAAAAAAGAAGAGGAAGCACTTGAGGCAGGAAGTGGGGAGACGGCTTGTGGAGGCCCAAAGAGGCCAAAGGTCAGAGAGTTTTGGAACTTGTTTTTAGTTTGAGAGTATTGTGCCTCTAACTCAAACAAAGATCCCACCTAGTTGTAAATCAAAGTTCTACTCTCGCAAGGCTACTGTAAACAGGTGTGGCTAGTTGCCAGACCTCCTCCTGAAATAGGGAAGTAGTTGGTTTCTACCTAAAACAAAAGTCTAAGGAACAAACTAGGTTCTTGTTCCCTTTATAGAAATAACTTGGAATTCCACCCAGGGAGTGGTTTGCCTACAGAGTGTTTGGTATAGGGCAAGAGTCAAGGGCCTGAGCGATGAATGTACCCCATGACTTTCAATTTGTATGTTAGTGTAGTCCTTTTGTTCTACTCCTACCTTTTGAAACCAGGGGTATATTAAGCTGTTGGAAATTAAACACGGACGAATTTTCAGTACTCAGTGAAATTCCCTCCCGATACTATCCTATGTGTTTCTGCGTTTTATTAGTTTTGTTCGCGTCTTTGTACTCTTTACTATATTTCCAGATTCCCACGCCTCCACTCTAGAAGAAAGATATTTTGTCGAGGCTGGCCCCCAACAATGGCTCACTGAGTAAAATGCCTACCATACAAGCATGAGGACTTGAGTTCAAATCCCCAGCCCGATGTAAAAAGCTGGGTGTAGTGGTGCATCTCTGTGCCCTGATGGAAGCAGGCATGACAGGTAGACAGGTCCTTGAAGCGCATTGGGCAGCCAGCGTAGCCAAACTGATGAGCCCCAGAAGGAGAGCAATGAAAGAGGGAACTGAAACGCCTTTAATCCCAGCACTCCAGAGGCAGAGGCAGGCGGATCTCTGTGAGTTTGAGGCCAGCCTGGGCTACAGAGCTAGTTCCAGGACAGGCTCCAAAGCCACAAAGAAACCCTGTCTCAAAAAACCAAAGAAGAAAAAAAGAGGGAACTGAAGTAGACCTCAGACACCCCCCAAGCATATATTCACAGATACATGAAGATGTACACACACACACTTACACATATCCCGTATACATACATATACACACATAACAAAGACTCACGGTAAATTTGTGCCAGGTGTGGTGAATTGTGCATACCTGTAATTTTAACACTTGAGAGGAATTCAACACAGGAAGATTAGGAATTCAAACCCACCCTCAGTTACACAGAAAATTCAAGGTCAGCCTAGGCTACAAGAAGCCCAGTCTCAAAAACGACAAAAATTTTGAAAGAATCTATGGGTTCTCATCTTAAATGGATAGACATTTTGGTATATGTTCTTGAGCAAACATGGTTTTCTTTGTAAATTCATGTTTCTGTTTTCATTTTGTTATTTTGACACAGAATCTTGAAACGCTGCCCCTGGTGGCTTTAAAGATCCTCCTGTCTCAGTCTTCCAAGTCCCACGTTTATAGGTGCTTACAATCACACCCACCTTGTTTATACATTTATAAACATATCAAAAAGGAGCCTTCGGGTCTCCCACTAATGGGCAAAGAGAAATGAAGGCCCCTATGTGTGGTATGGCATCAGGCCATGTGGCCACAGTAAATGCTAACTCACTATGTCTCAGCATGCATGTGCAGGGCCCTGTTGCCGAAGGGGAAGCTGTGGTCCCAGCTAAGGAAGACCCTCCCATATTACTCATGCCTTCAGTGAAAACCCTAACTCTTCCCTGTTCCAAATGTCACCTTCATCCTGGGGACTTCCCTTAGATACTGACTACTGGGAAACTAGAAGATGACAGATTTCTCCCATGGCCAGAACCACACCGGCCCCTTTCAGGAAGAAACTGTTCAGAGTGTTTCTTGGCCCCTACCCTGCAGGCCGATACAGAACAAGAGCTTGGACAGGGCCTTGAAGGCTTTTCAAGCAAAAGCTGTCACTAAGAACATATGTTTCTCTCTCCTGCCTTCTGACTATGCACAGGGCTGGATAGATGAAGATGGCTCAGTGGTTAAGAGTACTTCCTGTTCTTGCAGAGGACACAGGTTTCATTTTTAGCATCCACCTTGGGGGTTCAAAACCAGCTGTAACTCCACTTCCAGAGGATCTGGTGCCATCTTCTAGCCTTTGCAGGCACCTGCATGTGCATGGCACATATAACGTATATTCAAGGCACACATAACATACATACAAATAGTATAATTTGTATTAAAAATTTATTGCTGTTGTTTGAAACAGGATGCTATGTCGCTCAGACTGGTCTGAAATTCAACACGTACCCAAGGCTGACCTTGAACTCTCGGTCCCACGGCTTCACCCTCCAGGGCTAGGATTACAAATTTCACTACCATGCCCTGCAATATAATTTTTTCTTCAATGACAAGGAACAGATAAAGCAATTTTTTTTTCTTTTTTTCAAGACAGGGTCTCACTCTGTGAAGGACACTTCAACTGTCTGGGAACTTACATTGTAGACCAGGCTGTCCTCAAACTCACAGAGATCCACCTGCCTCTGTCTCCCAAGTGCTGGGATTAAAGGCGTGGGCTACCACATCTGGCTACAGATAAACCAATTTAAACCACCTTAAACATATTTTTAATGATTTTTGTTTGATTTTTTGTGGGTTTTTCCCCCCCAAGACAGGGTTTCTCTGTGTAGCCTTGGCTGTCCTGGAACTTGTAATGATCTGTCTCTTTAAGAGACAAGCCACGCCCACTCCCTCCCCCATCCACTAAGGCAAGCTGATCTTCAGCTTCCAGCCTGAGTTCTCTCTCTTTCCATCTTCTTTTGGAAAGGCAGCTTCTGCCTCTCGCCCCACTTCTCCCCTCCCCCACTTCTGTCTCTCTCTTTTCTCTATTCTCTCCCTCTCCCCCCTTCTCACCTTTTTCCTTCCCCTCCATAACCCCCTGAATAAATATCCAACCTCATTCTGTATGGTGTGCCTATCTCTGTGCCTCCCACCCGCCGCCTGCCTACACCACTCACCTCGCTGGGGACCAGCCAGCCGCCACATTGCTGGGGACCAGCCACCTTCGTTTGGGAACCTGCCACGTGGTCTCGACCCGCAGCAAGCTGCTGGAGACTCCAGCAAATCCATTTCAGAACTTACTATGTGACCAGGCTGGCCTTGAATTCATAGAGATTTGCCTGCCTCTGCCTCCTGAGTGCTGGGATTAAAGGTGTGCACTACCACCACCAGGTCTTAATGATTTTTTTAACCTTAAATAATATTAATTAGCCTCTATAACTGGAGCTTTTCGATGATCCACTTATTTCCCATTTTGCTCTACTCTTCGGTCTCAGTAGCCTTTCTTTGTGTCAGAAAAATATCTGTGGTGGTATCACCAACTCTGATTGGGCCAACGTCAGTCAGTCAATTGTTGTAGAATATTATTTTAAGGTGTGCTGCTTTCATTTATGCTGTATTTGTTTAACTCTGTGAAGCTGTGATTCTTTACCTGTCTAAAACACCTGATGGTCTAATAAAGAGCTGAATAGCCAACAATAGCGAGACAGGAGCAAGGCTAGGCAGGGTTGGCAGACAGAGAGTATAAATAGAAGGAGAAATCTGGAAGAGAAAGAGCAAGCGAACAAGAAGAGGAGGATGTCAGGGGCCAGCCACCCTGCAAGCCAACAAGCCACAGAGTAAGAGTGAAAGTAAGATATACAGAAGTAGGAAAAGGAAAAAGCCCAGAGGAAAACGGTAGTTGGGCTAATTTAAATTAAGAAAAGCTGGCAATAAACAAGCTAAGCTAAGGCTGGGCATTTATAAGAAAGTATAAGCCTCCATGTGATTTGTTTGGGAGCTGGGTGGTGGGCCCCACAAAGAACAAAAGAACAAAGAGCAAAGAGTCCCAAGGAGTAAAAACAAACAACAACAGCCAAGTTGGGCAAGGGTGTTTTTGTATGTTGATTGGCTGAGTCCTGCTCATCCCTTACCTACAGACAGACACTGTGGTTCTATTGGCTGAGGCCAATCTAGACCCACCCCAAGATATGCAAATAGTGGAATAGTAGGGATACAGAATAGACCCTAGAGAAGTAACCAGAAGATCCTGCAAGATCTGTTTTCCCACAAATCACTGAGCCAACATCTCTGTGTCCAATTAATAGGAAGTGCCCAGGGCAAGAGATACTTTGTGGCCCCTGTTGACCAAGTGCCAAGGGACCATTGAGCAAATCCTTGTTATGTGTCCTGGGCATAATGACAAGAATTCAGACCTCTGAAAAACTCATTCCTAGACACAGAGGGAGTTCACACTGTCCGCAGCTTGAAGGGAAATCCCTCTATGTGCTGAAGTTCCTTCAACTCAGAAATGGATGGAGCAGGTGACTAAAGAGACAGCTCAGTGGTTAAGAGTGCTGACTGCACTGGACAGTGGTGGCACACTGTTTTAATCCCAGCACTCGGGAGGCAAAAGTAGGCAGATCACTGTGAGTTTGAGGCCAGCCTGGTCTACAGAGTTCCAGGATAGTTAGGGCTGTTACAGAGAGAAATCCTGTCTCGAAAGAGAGAGAGAGAGAGAGAGAGAGAGAGAGAGAGAGAGAGAGAGAGAACGCCACTGGTTGCTCTTGCAGAAGACCCAAGGTTAAAATCCCAGCACCCACATGACTTCTCACAACCACCTGTAACTCCAGTGCCAGAGACTCTCTACTGGTCTCCTCAGGCTCCATACAAGCATATGCAGCACACACAAACATGCGGATAAAGCATTCACACACATAAAATGATATAATAAATAAATCTTTAAAAATTGGAAATTGGGGTTTAGAAAGTGTAAATGCTCTTACTGAGAGCTGACATTCACAGCAGGGAAGGCTGCTAAACCTTGGCATCTGGAAACCCAAGAATTCCTGCCTCTCTTGTTAGAACTCCTGCTGCAGCCTCTTGGCTGCTCTCCCTGCCTCTGTCCAAGCCCAGTCCTTCCCACACAGCCACTGCTCAGTCAGTCAACAGAAGTTTATTGTATGCCAGGCCATGTCTGAAGCACGGGGACACAGCAGGGGGAAGGAATGACATACATGTAACACAGATGCCTCTGCCTTCAGGTGCTTCCCGTCTGGCAGAGACTGGATTAGTAACCAAGAAGATCCTAAAGGGGAATGCTGAGGAGAACAAACGAAATCCCACGGAAACTCTAACGCAGACGCAGCTGGGACAAAGGGCAGATGTGAAGCCCTGGAGGGCTTAGGACAGGGGACAAGCTTAGGGAATGCACATCTCCACACACCCCGCTGAGTGTAAAAGCAGCTGGGGCTGGGGGACAGCAAGCCGTGCCCTTCAGGTGATAAAGCACTTGCCTAGCATGTGGGAGGCACTGGGTTCAATCTCCAGGACTGTGCAAACTGATTAAAGCATGGTGGCACGTGACTATCATCCCAGAACTCAGAAAGTAGAGGCAGGAGGATTTAAAAATTCAAGGTACCAGGTGTGGTGGAGCATACCTTTAATCCCTGTACTTAGGAGGAAGAGGCAGGAACCAGCAAGGAAATCTCTATGAGTTCGACAGCCGGTTCAGACCAGCCCAGGATACCTCAAATACAAATGAAGCTTAAGGGCAGCCTGGGCTACATGAGTGCCAAAGAAAAAAAGGATAAAGATGTCGGAAGCACAGTGATGCTGCATGGAAATAACACAGGTAAGAAATGTCTATGGCTTAGACCAGAATTGGGTGAATGGGTAGCGAGCAGCTAGACTCCAGACATGAGAGACAAATGGTTTGTCAATGAACAAGTTGTATAACATAAGAGCAAGAGTCCAGGCTGCAGAGAAACGAGACTTTCAGTCCAGTCGAGTGAAGGATCAAGTTGCCCTCCACAGAGTGCAGAAGTGGGAAGGAAGTAGATGAAGACAGAACCCCACGGGCTCCACATCTGACCAAGGCCCTTGGATACATACATGATGGCTCACACCCTGCCTCCCATACCCCTCCAAGTATAGCCCACCCTGTAAAGACCTGCTACTGCCCCTTCAAGTCAGCCCCATCCACATCCCCAGCCTCTTTCCCATCCGTCCCTAGGCCCATCACATTGTGTGAGGCTTCAGGTTGTGCATATACTTCTCTCTCTCTTCCTAAAGGAGTCTGTATCACATCTGCAGCCCCCAGACCCAATTCCTTCACCTCCAAAGGGGAAAAGGAAAGAACTGTGCATTGCCAGGCAATTTTACAAACGTCTGCCTGCTGTCTCTGGTTGTAGTCTGCCTGCTGTCTCTGGTTGTAGTCTGCCTGCTGTCTCTGGTTGTAGTCTGCCTGCTGTCTCTGGTTGTAGTCTGCTGCCCTGGGTTTCTGAAGCTCAATTAAGAGGTTCCCCCACTGCACTCTGGAATGAATGACCAGGCCACCCCAAATTCCAGATGCCCAGGCTTGAAGTAACAGAGCCTAAGAGGGTTATAAAAGTCAGGTGCCTTGAAAGTCTAAGTAGAGAAAGTACTGGCACCATGATCCGGAGCAGACATGAACCCCAAAGTTAGCCTGTTGTCTAATAAGGCTGTTGAGATGGCTAATATGGATGTCAACTTGGCAAACTCTTGGATCACCTAGGAAACAGGCCTCTGGGTACATCTATGAAGAGGCTTCTAGATCATGTTAACTAAAGTGGAAGACTCACCCTAAGATCCAGGTTGGCTATTCCATGTGCTAGGGTCCCAGAATGAATAAAAAGGAGGAAATAGGCTGAGTACCACATTCATCATCCCTCTCTGCTTCCTGGTTGGAGACAGAACACGACCATCTGCCTCACCCTCTCCACCATGATGGACTGTATCCCCTCCAATGGTAAACCAAAATAATCTCTTCCTCCCTCAAGCTGCTTTTGCCAGCCATTTCATCCCACAGATGAGAAAAGGAACTGATGCAGACTGCTACAGCACTCCACCTGGGATTCTCCCTCCCATTCTTGCCCAACTTCCCCAGCCACTTCCAGCAGCTCCTCACCAGAGGAATCACCGTCCCTCCTGGAAACAATCTGCCTCCCTAGCTCTGCATCCAGAAGCACTCCAGTCATGGGCTGAGAGTCCTACAGAGCCCCATTGAGGAGAAAGTGGTGTTATCTGAATCCCATCGGAAAGAAGAAAAACCATCAAGAATTCTCAGCATCAGCCTTCAAGACCAGGGTTTGCTGTAGCCCCTCTCTCTCTGTAGAAACCATCTTGAGGCCCGTGTCCTACCTCCTCTGGAAGAGTTAACACAATGACCTTCCCAGTGAACCTTGAGGTTCAGGCTTCGTATTCTTTTTGTTTGTTTGTTTTTTCGGTTTTTCGAAACAGGGTTTCTCTGTGTAATAGCCCTAGTTGTCCTGGATCTCATTCTTGTAGACCAGGCTGGCC
Organism: Ondatra zibethicus; assembly: GCA_004026605.1. Taxonomy (NCBI): domain Eukaryota; kingdom Metazoa; phylum Chordata; class Mammalia; order Rodentia; family Cricetidae; genus Ondatra; species Ondatra zibethicus. Next base: position 20,918 of record PVIU01019625.1, read on the forward strand.
TTGAACTCACAGAGATCTGCCTGCCTCTGCCTCCCAAGTGCTGGGATTTAAGGCATGTGCCACCACCGCCCAGCAGGCTTCATGTTCTTACATGTTCTCAGACTCATTCTCCCCTACTCTAACAGCTTCTACCTGGAAACCTATGTACAATGAGTAGGTCTTAATTTTGTGTGTGTGTGTGTGTGTGTGTATGTGTGTGTGTGTGTGTGTGTGTGTGTGTGTGTGTGTGTAACTAAACTACCAACACACTGCCTGAGACATGAGCATTATTTTGAGATAATCAGTTTACTCAAAGGCAGCCTGTTCCCATGAGGGCCAGTCCAGGGGGCAATGATGCAGGTCATGCTGCAGTCCCTAGCTTACTCCCATGGCAGCCGTCTCCTCTCACCTTCAGGATGTGTAGAAGCCAGAGAGAGATCTCTTCTCATCTCTCTGCTCACTCACCTTCTGCCCAGGGACGTTATGAGAATTAATGGGATAACAGATGAAGCGCCTCCAAGGAAACAGGCTACATAAATCCAAAGTGTTATTATTAAATTCCAAATTTAGCTCTCGGGATCAGTGAGACATGACAAATCTGGGCTGGGAGCAATCTCAGCTGCATGGACAGGAAGTCTCTATAAAATCAGAAGCCATGGCACACAGGCTTTGGGGGCTAAAAGAAATCCTAGCTGGCCCCCGCTTTAAGTCTATACTTTGCTGATGGCTGGAAGAGGCTCAAAGGGAGTCCCACCACAGAAGTAGCCAACCTCTGTTTATTCTCAAGCAGGGACAGGAAGCTCACAGTCCTCAAGAAGCTCCTATCTTCTAGTACCTCTGAGTTTTAAAAACTCACCCCTAGGGGCTGTAGTTCAGCTGGTAGAATGTTTGCCTACCATTCACAAAGCCCTGGGTTTGGGGTCTGGTGGCACATATCTGTAATCCCTGCACTTGGGAGGTAGAGGTAGAAGGATCAGAAGTTCAAGATCATCTTCCTCACTAGATAGCAAGTGTTAGGCCAGTCTGAGCTACAGGAGACCCCTTCTCAAAAAAGAAAGATTAAATAAATGACCTTCTATTGTCCAGTCATATCTATTTCCATGCCTTCCATTCCCAGGACTAACTTCAGACTTTTCCAGTAGGATAGTCATGACCGATAGAGCCGTCACCTTTTCAGTCTCAGTAAGCAGCCCCTCACATTCTAACCGGCCACATACAGCTACAGTCAGAAGGCAAGCCCACCTGACACTCTATTATGCATCGGTTCTCCTCATAGTTTCAAAACTTGCTGTACTTCCCAGGGAAGTCCATAAGACATGGCAGAGCAGCAGACCCCCACCCCTGCTCCAGGAGTCCTCGTTCCGCTAAGGCAGGCAGCTGGACATTATCTACATTTAGATTTGGGGCCTCAATCCGACATTGGATGGATCTAAATAATTACAGCCCCAAACATCCCTAGGGTCACAATCAAGGGACTGGATTTCTTGGAACAGAGAATCACAGTGTATAGAGGAGTCCAGCCATTGGGGCACACCAATAGACACCTATTAAGTAACTCTCAGACAGTGGCTTAAATTCTCAATTTTAGTTTGTTTTCCCATCATCTGGGAACACTGTTGTGTTTGATGGGATGTAATCATATTCAGGAAGCTGAGGCTGAGAGACCAAGAATTTTAGGACAGTCTGGGCTATTTAGTAAGCTTGAGGTTGACCCAGTCGACTTAGCAAGACACTGTTTCAAAAAAAAATGATGGGGGGATTCCCATCCTGCTAGGATTGTACCTCAATGGTAGAGTGCTTAGCTAACACACACATACACACACACACAGGAACCCTTACAATTCAATAACAAAAGCACAGATAAGGGCTGAGGAGGTAGCTCAGTCTGCAAAGTAGGTTTCTGCAAGCATTAGTATCTCAGTTTATGCTTTTTGTTTTTGTTTTTAAGGGTAGACATTTTTTTAAATTTTAAGGGCGGACATAACACTTGTAATCCCAGTGCTAGAGAGGCAGAGGTCCCTGAGGCTCACTCACCAGACAGCCTACTTGTCAAGGTCCAAGTCAATAAAACCCTGTCTCAAAAACCATGGTGGACTGTGACTGAGGACTGACATCCAAGGTTGTCTTCAGACTTCCACGCTCATGTTCGCCAACCTGCAATGCCCCCCACAACACACACACACCACACACAAAGACATTCATAAATCAAGTGTGGTGGCAGACACCTATAATTCCAGCACTAGAAAGGTTAAGACAGAAAGAGCTCAAGACCAATCCCAGTTTGGGTTACTGTAGTGATTTAAATGAGAATGGCCCCATTAGCTCATAAAGTTGGATGTTTGGTCCCAGTTAGTGGAACTGTTTGGGAAGGACTAGGAGGTATGGCCTGGTTGGAGTAGATGTGTCATTGAGAGTCAGCTTTGAGGTTTCTTTCAAAAGCCCACACCAGGCCCTATTGTCTCTTTCTCTTTGCTTACACTACCTGTGAATCAGGATCAAAAATTCTCAGCTACTGCTCCAGTGCTATGCCTGTCTGTTTCTTGCCATGATGAACATGGACTAAACCTCTAAACCTGTAAGGGAACTCCAATTAAATGCTTTCTTTTATAGGAGTAATAAGAGTAATCTTGGTCATGGAGTCTCTTCACAGCAACAGAGCAATAACTAAGAAAGCTACATAGGGGGCTGGAGAGATGGCTCAGTGGTTAAGAGCATTGCCTGCTCTTCCAACGGTCCTCAGTTCAATTCCCAGCAACCACATGGTGGCTCACAACCATCTGTAATGAGGTCTGGTGCCCTCTTCTGGCCTGCAGGCATACAAGTAGACAGAATACTGTATACATAATAAATAAATAAATATTTTTTTTTTAAAAAAAGAAAGCTACATAGTGAGTTCAAGACCAATGTGAATCATACAATGAGACCTTGCTAGGTTTCCTGAGCCTCCTTATTCCCCAGGCAAAGGTGAGTACACTATCTGCCCATTCCACAGCCCCACACACAGGACAATCAGACACGATAGGGAGTTGAATCAAAGCAGGAACTCAGTTTATTACTGTGAGCATCAGCTTATATAGGTTAAGTGACATTCTGTGATCTGGGGGTACCTCCAGCCAATGAGAGACACCCAAGCCCTCCCTCTGGCTGGAGGCCATCTACCTATCTTTTGCTGTCTCATCCTCACTCAAACTCTAGCCAGGCTTTTCTCTGTCCTACAGGCCTCAGAGTCTATGCCCTGAATTCAAGCCAGGCTTTTCTCTGTCCTACAGGCCTCGAAGTCTATGCCCTGAACTCGAGCCAGGCTTTTCTCTGTCCTACAGGCCTCGAAGTCTATGCCCTGAACTCGAGCCAGGCTTTTCTCTGTCCTACAGGCCTCGAAGTCTATGCCCTGAACTCGAGCCAGGCTTTTCTCTGTCCTACAGGCCTCGAAGTCTATGCCCTGAACTCAAGCCAGGCTTTTCTCTGTCCTACAGGCCTCGAAGTCTATGCCCTGAACTTGAGCCAGGCTTTTCTCTGTCCTACAGGCCTCGAAGTCTATGCCCTGAACTCCAGCCAGGCTTTTTTCTGTCCTATAGGCCTCGAGGTACAGACCCTGAGATAATTTTGGCCCAATAAGACCTTATTTCAAAAAACAAAAAACCAGGAATGGAGACGTAGCTCACTTAGTAGAATGCTTGCTAGTATACACGAAGCCCAGGGTTTGCTCTCCAGCACCAGCTAAAACCAAGCATAGTAGAAGTGATCTCAGAACCTGGGAAGTAAAGGCAGGAAGGTGTGAAGTTCAAGGTTACCTTCAGCTACATAGCCAGTTGGAAGCCAGCCTGGGTGACATCATAAGATTCTATCTCAAAAACAAAACCAAAATTAGCTTACCCCTGCACTGTTAGGGTTAGCTAAGTCAACGCTATAGATACTAACAAGTGTTAGAGAAGATATAGAGAAACTGGAGCATAGAGCTTGCTCATGTTCTAGAATTATTTTCTTGAACCAATCCCAGAGATACCTCCAGCACTGCCTTCTTTTTGGTTCTGCTAAATACCTTCCAGTTTTCTAATAAATATCCTCATGCTCCAGAGGTCTCCGGTCAAAGGGACCCACAAAGCCTCTATCGTCTCCCTCCTGCCACAGTAAAGACTGGTAGTGGTCCCCAATCTATTTTCTACTGATGGCCTAGTCTATAAATGGCCTATGTGGAGACGGCGTGGCCCCTTCCAGACTTGGTGGGGTTTGAGGGGGAGCGAGCTTTCACTGAGTCAGCCAGAATGCTGAGCACTTCCTTGCCTCACTCTTAGCCCACCGGCGATTGGCACATCCCACAGAACAAACACCCACATGAATTAGCAAAGCTGAGAAACTATCTGAGCCATTGTTAACACTAGGAAACTGCTGCATTCGCCAGCCCTAGCCTTTGCCCAGGAGCATTGTGTTCTGTCTACTCAAGGTTCTTTATACTGATGGCTGATTCCAAGTTACCGGCAGCCAAGGCCTCCTCCCAGTGCACTGGATTGATGACATAGGGGAGCACTGGGGTTGCCATGTCAAACCTCAGCCTCCCAGGGTCGCTGCTGTACTAGTGGCAGACCGTGCAGGATGACACAAAACAATTAGCTAGACAGCATAGGTAAGGTACCACAGAGCTTCTTAACTCAAAGATGTAAAGATGAGGCTGGGGTGCAGCTCAGGTAAAGCATTCTCCCTCCCTGAGTGTCCAAGGCCTTAGGTTGTCCCATCCCCAGCTCCACAGGCACATGTGTGTTGGGGTGTAAGTGTGTGTGGGGGGAGAGTAGATGTTTATGCGTGCATAAATACACCTGAGCTTCTTCAAATGACCATTTAAGGGGCATGAACTTTGAGTGAAGCAGTCTGAAGCCCAGGCCCCTCTTTTCTATTAACAAATTCAGAGACCTCACAAGTCGCTGACTCTGCAATACATGGAGGTGCTGAATGGGCCTAAAGCTTCCCTTTGCTTCTCTGGGGAAACAGGAAGAGTCATCTTGCTTAACATGTACCATATATGGTGAAGGCTTGTGCTTCAGTGGTCTTGGAGGTGGGACGGGCAATTTCTAACCAATCTCTCTGCGTAGCACCAGACATGGTGGGAACAGCAGAGGGCTGAAATCCTCAAATACAGAAGGGTTGTGTACTTCTAAAAAGACTCAGAACGGGCAACGCCAGAGGCCTACTGTGCAGCTCAGCACTCAGCTGGATGAGGGACCAGCCAGTGTAAATGTAAGACACCAAGCGCTGTATTCAGGAGGGAAATGCTGAAGTCACTCTGAGGCAATGAATTTTCCGAAGAAATACACAGAGCAGCTGAGAGACCCTGATGTAAATCTTTCCTCCTTCCAAACAACTCAGAATAGAAATCCATATCGAGGCAAATCCTGGGTATCTAAGGACATGGGGGAAAAAAATCTAATTTGGTAGGTTCCACCTTACTGCCTTGAGAGTCCCCGGAAAGACTTACTTAAATGGACACCGGAGATAGATGTCACGTCAGAGCTCCTGCAGTCCCCTGCAGCCCATGTCTTTCAAAGCACAAGTAAGCTCTTCCTCTGCTCCCTGGGGCAGGACTTGTATGTATCTATTTACATGTGTGCATTTACCCTTATTTTTGAGAGAAGAGAATTTCCATCCCCAGAGTCTCCACTGTAGGAGAGGGGCTGTCTGAAGGGGACTTCACATCGTAGTGGACGAGGAGACAGAGAAAGACACTGCTGGCTTCTTCCTTTCTTCCCTCCAGGAGGATTTTAGACCCAGAAAGAGCAGCTGATAGCCACCAATCAAAGTTACTTCCTCAACCTAACAGGGAAACTGAGGCCCAGAGGCAAAGGAAAATTGCCACTGATCACAAAGACTTGAAGATAGCTTCTGGCCCCATTCAACCAGACAGCAGTACTGCAGCATGCGGAATGCTGAGCCAAAATCGGCTGCTGGGGGTTCTAGCGCTCTGCTCTCTAAAGAAACTGTAAGCTGCCTGACTGCGCAGCTACAAAGGGGTTATGCTGTTTGCAGTGGATCTGCAAAGACCTTGCCCCACGGATGGGTAGACATCGCCATGCACATGTGAGCAGCAGCAAGCCCTCCAGGTTCAGCTTCCCTACAAGGGCCGAATCCTGTAAACAAGATTACCAGCCCGCCAGACCTTCCCGGAAGAAGAAAGCCTGACCCCTCTGTTAATCTAGCAGCAGGCTTTCCAGAGAGCAGCGGCCTTAACAACAAAGCGGGCGATTCCAAACCTGTGCCCACAGTGCCCCCTCGTGGAAGACAGCCTGAGGGACCACCTTTATCCCACCTAGGAAGGTTCTTTGCTGGTCCCTACCGCTGTCCCCTCTACAGTGTCTACTCCTCAGTCCGCATCAGACTCACCTGCAAGTCTAAACCCAAGTTACTGGTCCCACTCTCACTTTCTTTGGCTGGGTGGGGCCCTGAAATTTGCAACTGTAACAAGCTCCCAGGTGGCGTTCATGCTGGTGTGAAGACAAGGAAGACCCGCCTCAGCTGGTCCCCAGGCTCATTAGACTGCAACCTTACCTCCTGAGAACCTCAGTTCTTCATCTGCAAATCAGAGAGAACAGTGCTTCCCTCCTGGACTTAGCTCCCAGTATACCCCCAATAAACGTGTTCATGTGTGTATCACATGTGCATATTCACATGTGTGGGCACCCATGTGCTTATCTGTGCATAAACACGGGGAGGCCAGACCTCCACCTCAGACCCCCTCCTTTCTTAATCTCCCCCTTACTTTTTGAGACAGGGTCTCTTACTAAATCTAGACCTCATCATTTAGGCTAGGCCGGCAAGGTCAGCAGGAAGCTGCCTGTGGCTTCCCTGGCACTAGGATTTCCAGGGGTCTCCATGTCCCAGCTGGGATCCGAACTCAGGGGCTCGTGCTCGCAAAGCGGCCACTTCACTCGCCGAGCCGTCTCCCTAGCTCTATGCTCATAATTTTCATTAGCAGTAGTCGTAGTATAATCATTTATTTGCAAGCCTGTCACAAGAGACATACAGGCAGAACAGACCTTTGGGAGCTTTTATTTATTTATTTATTTATTGGTTTTTCGAGACAGGGTTTCTCTGTAGCTTTAGAGCCTGTCCTGGAACTAGCTCTTGTAGATCAGGCTGGCCTCGAACTCACAGAGATCCGCCTGCCTCTGCCTCCCGGGTGCTGGGATTAAGGGCACAGCTGAGTGTTTTTTAACAAACTCTCAGGACTCAAGCTAGTCCTTGTACCTGATGCAGAAGGAGGGGCGTGGAAGGCCGAGCCCTAAACCCTTTGTTCCCTCACGGCACTTGCTGGAGGCTGAGGAGCAAGAACAGGTCCGGTTCCTAACCTGGCTTCCTTGGCCAGTACACTGCTCAGCTGCCAGTTCATCGTCCTTATCCTGCTGTACAAACCATTTCCATCATGCCTGATGAGCAGTCAAACGGTTCAAGTATTTTGTGTGGAAAAACTCAGCATGTGACAAGGACACTTGACCTACTGTTCAACTCCAATTCTCCACATTTTTCTTTTACTCAACCAAAATATTGGAGGAGAAAAGTCTTTAGCCTGGCACACAAGGTCTTCTTGGACTGCTCCCTTCTGACCTCGGCAAGTCCCTTCCGCTAGAGCAAGTCTTGTACCCTAACCCACTCCCAGCCTGAAGACTGCGAGACAGAGCCTCATGTCTGGCATAAGGATAAGATCCACCTGCCTCTGCCTCCCAAGTGCTTGGATTAAAGGTGTGTGCTACCACCACCTGGGTAGGGAGGGAGTCCAAAAGGCAGATGAATGGATGTGTGGGACTCTGGGACTCAGGAAAACTCGCCCAGAGTCATGTCGTCTGTTTAGCCAACCTGAGTTCTGTTTGGAATGGAATTTCCCCCTTGAGAAAGGCGGAGGTAATGAACAACTCTATCTGAAGCCACCAGTCACACTGGCATCCCATCCTTCTATCTCCTGCTCCACTGCAGAATGACCACTCCCTGGTGCACCTTAGTTTCATCTTCCATGGCCTCAAATGAGACTGCCTTTCTGCATTTGCATTAGATCATGTCACTTTTCCTGATGTTACCTTCCCCAGGATCCAGTCTCATACACCAATTTCGGCTGGGAACTGCCATCATGTCCCAACCAAGCACTGCTACCCACTCCAGGAGCCAGACCACAAGATTCTAAGTTTTCTCTCCTATTGGCTTATCTTTCCACCGCAGGTGCCAGATCAGGGACCAGTGGTGCACATAGTAACTTGGTAAATGGGGAACTGGGTTAGCTACCTATGTTCAGCATCCCGGGTGACAAATGTCACCTCACTGAGCAATAGCATGCCCAAAAGAAAGCAGTTTTATGACTGCATACAGTGGGGTCACACAACTGCATGCTAACCCCTCCCTCATCACCACTTGGTAGCAAAGATCTATTGTCTACCCTCTCCAACCTGGAAAAGATACCTTCCTCTTGAGATTAACTGCACACCACTGTCCACATAATGTACAGTTTATAATCCTGCCTGCCTCAGCTCCATGAGAGTATGGTAGAAGATGCTCTCTTTAGGACAAATCAAAATAAATTTACTAGCTGGGCAGTGGTGGCACACATCTTTAAACCTAGCACTTGGGAAGCAGAGGCAGACGAACCCCTGTTTGAGGCCAGCCTGGTCTTACAGAGTAAGTTCCAGAACGGCCAGAATACACAGGGAAACCCTGTCTTGGGATAAAACAAAACTTGCCAAGGAAAGGAAGTTGTAAAGGACAACAAAAAGCTGCCTGATTGCTTAGGCTACAACACAAGCGTGCTGGGGCAAACTAAAAGCATCACACGAACCACAACACAATGGAAACACTGCACTTGCAGAACCACCTCCAGTCTTTCTCCCTGCCCTCAGGGGTTTCTAGGTGGAGGCAAGCTCAGAATACCACCCGTCAAGTAGGCACAAGGTCTAGAGTTGGAATCCTGTGCCTCATTAGTATCCAGTTAGTGCCAAGCTGGAGGGGCTGTACTCTCTTGATTTCCTCAGTAAGATGAATTTTACATTCTTATAAAGGCTTGCCCAAAACCTGCAGAAAGCAGTGTCTGTCTAGTTATTGTCAGGGCTGTGCCACAGCCTCCAACATTCCCAGGTTCAATAGCACACAACCTAGTTTTCCCAAATCCTCACTTCCTGACAGCTGCTCAATCCTTCAGCCTCCTGTCATCCTGAGTCTCAAAATAGCTTGTGATTCAGAGGGGCAGAACAGGTACCCTTCAAGAGCCTCAGTTTGACATTGGCCCAAACATGCAGACTAAGAGTAGCAAAGCTAGTGACAACTGTTGGGGCTCAGGTTGTTTGCAAGGTCAGCAGCCTTCAGCCATCATGTAAGATGCGCAAGTCTGGCTTCAGCTGCTTCACTCACACCCCTACCGTCATGTCACCCTCTAGGCCTGGAACAACCTGCTCAACATCAACCCATCCTGTACCCCAGGTTACCTCTTTGCTTCCACTCTCGCCCATCAACCTCCCACTCCAACCTTAAGCCTTTACTTCACCCTACCTTAATCAATCCTGTAAGCACTTTGATAACCAGTTCAGTCCAGTCTACTGGCCATTTGATCCCAGCAAGGGAAAATTTCCCTGAAATAACCCACAATACTGCACACCCTTATCTCCAGCTACAAGTGTCACATCTTTGCTCCCCAAATTGAAGTCTTTTCCATGTTCTGGGATGCTGACCCAGTTTCTCCTTTCCAATTTAGCAGATCCTTCAGTAGCCAATCATTTCAAGGTGTCTCGTATTTTCCCTGCATTGTATATACCCGGTGTTACCTGGAGACCAGAAGAGGGTATCAGACCCCTTGAGCCATAGTTACAATTGTAAGCCACCAGATGCTGAAAATTTGGAAATAAGTCCTCTTCAAGAGCAAACCACCTCTACAGTCAAGAGGTCTCCAGTTATGCATTCAGTGTTCATCACACTCACGAATCTAATTCTCACATGGTCCCGTACCAACTGATTTAACCATGCTGGGCTTTCCCAGAAAAGCACTTAGCCTAGCTCTAGCCTATATGCGAAATCATGAGCTCCACCACACACACATAAAAGTAGAACAAATGTACCACCCATAAGCTGTAATGCCTTTTAGGCAGACTCCAACCAAAATTGCCCAAACACCTGATTTGATCAACCCAGTTTGGGCCCTTGAGTTTGATCACTCGTGGTATCACGCAAAGAAAAATGGTGTCTGCTGCTTGACTGGTAGCCACAAGCTAGAGCCAGAACACTTGCTGGGTTCAATGCCACTAGCCAGGTAAATAAACCCGATTTCCATTAGGGCTAGATAGACCAAAGCTTGTTTTACAGGCTTCCATATGGGCAAGATTCTGAATCCATGAATCACAGGAATGAGCCATACCAGCAGATTAAGCTGTAAGTAAGGCCAGGGGTGAGACAGGAGGGCGGGGGTGCACACCTTTAACCCAAGCTTGCAGGAAAGCAGAGGCAAGCAGATCTGAGGTTTCTAAAAACAAAAACAGGAAGGCAAATCTGAGTTGAGGCCAACCTGGGCTACAAGAGCTAGTTCCAGGACAGGCCCCCAAACTACAGAGAAACCCTGTCAGGACACACACACACACAAAAAAAAACCCAAAACAAACAAAAAAACTAAGTTGGAGTCTAGGTTTTTCAACAAAGGCGAATGCTAACAGGGCTCACACACTGGTCCTATGCTTTGCCCATGCAGTTATCCACGCCCACCACCCTCCTCTAGGAGAGCTCCCCGCAGCAGGCTTTCACCTAAGAGCAGTGGACTCAAACACCTAAACAGCCACCTGATACTACTTTCTTCCAAAAAAAATTTATTATGTATGCAGTGTTCTGCCTGCACACCAGTAGAGGGCACCAGATCTCATTATAGATGGCTGTGAGCCACCATGTGGCTGCTGCGAATTGAACTCAGGACCTCTGGAAGAGCAGTCAATATGCTCTTAAACTGAGCCATCTCTCTAGCCCAGCCACCTGATACTTCTAATACCCAATAAACAGCAGACTCCAGACACATAAGCTTTTAGTTTATTTGTTCTCTGGGAAATTGTCTGCAAATCACAGCAGATCAAGTCACCGCGGATCTACTCCTTTGGCTGTGAACGAAAAAAAAAAATTAGTCAGCAACAACCTTTAAAGTATCTTTAAAGTTCAAAGACAAACTCTTAAAAAAAAACTCATGCAAAACAAGTATTAACAACCTAAAACAGAAACTAAGAAAATGATGCAAACATTCAGAAAGTAAATATTCACGTTAGAAATGATACAAAAACAAGTCACTATCTGAATTAGACAGTCACTGTTAGTACTGTTACAAACTGTACACTTATAAATCTATGTATAAATGTTCACACGCTTGCTCAAACTATGTCAGTAATAAGGAATCTAATGAACTACGTAAGAGCTTGAATTATACCTGTATCCAATCTCCACTCACTGCATCAGTGCAGGAAAGGGGGAATGGGAAGGAGGAAAACAGACAGTTCATTAGTAGTCCCCTTTCAAACACCAACATATCTGCACTGAAAGTACATGCAACCAGGTACTTCGGGTGACTGTTCTGTGGTTGTACATGGACATTCCTTACACACCACCCAATTCTGACAGCACCTTGCCTGATTACAACTCCAATGTTAGCAAGCAACAGCATTAATGTGGTAACAAGCCTACATTGTCAAATATTAGCATTTAGGTGAAAGAGACACCCCTGGGGCTAGGCACCTTGGCTCTGATGTCAAGCAGAGGATCCAGACTTGGGATTCTTTAGACTCCAATGGGAAGGCTCTAAATGATTAGGCCAGTCTTTTGAAACCTGTTCCATTTTAATACTTTAAAGTATACCAATCTTGGATACCATGAGGTATACAGATTAGTAACAAAAAACATAAGTAAAAATACAAATGTGACTGGTGCCTTGATTTAAGCTTCACTGCATGTTAAAGGAACACCAGGAACCACGGTATCAAGCAAAACACAGTCCAGAGTCCGTTACTATTTTAATTTTTGAGCTGGCTGTTCAATGTGGTGCTAGTACAGGATGTGTCTGGCCAGCCCCAGTATCAGCTCCCCAGGACACCCAGAGGGACTGAGGCTGAACCTGGTGGCTTGGCAAAGAATCTGTGTTAAATGGCCTTCATGTCTGGCTCAAGGGACAAATCTGATCGCATCATCAAAACTTCTATCAATCAGCAGGTATAATCTGCAACACCTATGCAGTTCTACAGTGCTGATAGAGAAGTCATTTGATTGCAGTCTCAGGCAGGCAGCTTCAAAGACAGGCATGAGGGGTGGTGGGCACATTTCTAAAATGCTGCTAATGCAATTCCACTGCACGCTACAAATGTAGTAGAGTAAGGAACCACTCTGACTAAAATGCATGTGGTAAAAATATCCAAAGCTTCAGTATGCTACACCTCTAAGTTTTCTATTAAGAACAGGAGACTAATAAGGATAGATATGCTAAGACACTGATTGGAGCAGGTGCTGCTCCCAAGAGAATCTGCTGCTCTTGCAGCACCCTGGAGAAGATGGGTCACTGAAGCCATTTCCTAAAAAGCAGTCTCAAACTACAAGTTCAGAGAGACCAGGGAAGTTACCTCCCTTCAGTGAGTCACTACCCACCCATGTAACATGCATCTTTGAGTTTCCAAAATAAAAGTTAAGTCCTTCCAGTAATAAGATAAAACAGGTCACTGGTATTTTAATAGGTCACATTATAAAAAAATCGTTGTCCAAAAGCCAACATGCAAAGCATCAAAGCCAGCTCAGTGAAGGTGACACATCCCCACACCGTGCTCAATCTCAGTACCTGAACAAGATAATTCATTTCTGCTGAACAAGAAATCCAAGACAGTAGAGGGGGGAAAAATTCACAGAACACTTGATTATTCAGTAACCCAACACCTGAATTCCACCCTGCTACTCACAGCTAGCTAGCAAAGCTGGCATAAACTCACTACTCAAAGCACTGTGATCTCAGCTAACTGGATAGGAAAACAGTTTGACATTTGGAAAGCATGGGCCACATTGATCCAGCTGCTTCAAAAACCTCTGTCCATGTTAAAAAGGAAAACAAAATCCTAAGAACACAATCTGTTCTTCCTTGAAGTGTCTATGTCAATCAGCATGAGAAATTCCTGAACCAGGGCTTGAAAGCACCCACTAGGATAGCTGAGTCAATGTGGCCTGTGTTGGATTGTGCTAGTCTATGAGCAGAAGATGTGAGCCAATCTATTCTAGGATACTACTATGCTACATTGCTGCTCAAAACGTTACCTTCTGCAATCCAGAAGAGGGAACGAAAAAACACCAAGAAAGATTATTTAGAAAAGAAACTCCTCTTCATAGACAACATTAAGCTCAACAATCACTGACATTTGTGAACCTCCCTTGAGTCGTACCTTTTTGCCAGCACCAACATTGGCCTTCGCAGTCCCCCTGACCTTCTTCATTCTATTTTTGCGTTCCTTTCGCTGTTTTCGGGATGTCTTTTTCTTCTCATAAAGGCCATGCTACCAGAGAGAAGAGTATATATATATCTGGTTAATTCATCCATCACCAATGGGGACGTTGAGAAAACTTTTTTTTTGAGACAGGGTTTTGGTTTTTTTTACTGCACCCAGTCCTGAAGAGACAAGGTTTTTGTTTAGCCCCGGCTGTCTTGAATTCACATCTGCCTGCCTCTGCTGGGATTACACCTGTACCACCACCACCACCGAACCCAATATACCTAAAGCTGCCATGACATTGTTCAACAGACTTCCCTTTCAATTCCTACTTCTCTAGTGAAGTGACAGGTGTCACTTATACTAACAGCTCTCTCTATCCTTTCCACCATGGAAAGCCTAACCCATTAATCTGCTCTTGGTTATTCCTGGCAAGGTCTTCACAAGGCTCCCAGGCACTTCAGCAATGGATTCCCAAAGCACCACTTTAAAGGCTATCTACTGTGTGTAGTGGCTCACACCCCCAATCCCAGTATTCAGAGGCAGCTCGTCTGTGACTTGAAGTCAATCATGGCAGCACCATCTCAACAAAAATGGCATTTAGTAAATCTTCCTACGAAACTGTTCTACTAGAGGACTCACCATAGCAAGCAGTAAATGGATTCAAGAGGAAGAACTCACTGAGCATGGCGGCTCACTCACAATCCTAGCATTTAAGGTGGGGTAAAGTGATCGCTGCAAGTTTGTATTCATCTTATGCTAGAGGCCCCGCCCTGCCCCAACAAGAAAACAAGTCTGTTGGCCCCTGCCTGTAATCTTATCACCCTGGAGGCAGAGGATCACAAGTTCTAGACCAACCTGGGCAATACAGTGAGAGCAAACTTAAATAAAGGTTCTCATCATCAATGAAGTATCAAGCTTGTTACCAGTTTTGGACTAGACGGAATTTGGCCCTAAAATTTTAAAGCTACTGCCTGTGCATTGTAATATACTGTACCACCAACTTCTTCCTAGCCAGATGTGGCAGCACCCCTTAAATGAATCAGATGTAGCAGTGCACACCTGCAACCCCACCACTTAGGAGGCTGGGGGAGACTGCTATTGAGTTCCAGTTCAGGACAGGTCAGTTACATGGAGATGGGCTAAGGGGTAGGAGGAAAGCTTGGAAAAGTATCCTAATACCATACTGAAAGGTCTTTTAAAGTTAAAGGTTTACAGTTAGACTTAATCCCACAGATGACCAGGAACCTCTGCATTAACCAAAGAACCCTTGATTAACCCTTTTAGGATTCCTAGTAACATTTTTGCTGTTCCCAAACTGTTTGCTATTGCTCATTCTATCTATTCACAACACAGTGATATTAGAAAATAAACAAGATACCTACTCTTGCAAGTCTGTGTTTGGGCTCATTCTTCTTTGCATAATCTAGAGAATCGTAGATCATGCCAAAGCCAGTTGTTTTCCCACCACCAAAATGAGTTCTGAATCCAAATACAAAGATGACATCTGGTGTGGTTTTGTACATCTTGGCTAACTTCTCCCGAATTTCTGTCTTTGGTACTGTTGCCTTTCCAGGGTGAAGGACATCAATAACC
>PVIU01019626.1:0-35933 GCA_004026605.1 Ondatra zibethicus
GAGGGAGGGAGGGAGGGAGGGAGGAAGAGAGAGGGGGGAAGGGACAGAGGGAGGAAGGAAAACAGAGGGTCGATTTGCATTTCTCTGGACCATCAACCCAGATAGGAGCCTCCTTTATCTCTGCACCACAGAAAAGTTAGTAAATATTCTCAAGAAACACTTCCCTTGCCTCCTCCTCCCTCCTCCCCCTTCCTCCTCATTCTTCCTTCTTACCCTTCCTCCTCCCTCTTCCTCCTCCCTCTTCTTTTCCATGCTTTGTAAGCAGCTTAGCCTCTTCCTGTCCCCTAGTTCACCTCCAGAGCAGTCCTGCCCACCAGACTGCTCTCCTTTCACTCCAGAACTAGTCTGTGTGGGCTCCACAGGACCAGCCTTTAAATTCTGGCAAGAAAGGCAACAGCTTATGATTTAATAATAATAATAATAATAATAATAATAATAAACAAACAAAAAACTACAAAATATTATGTGGATCAATCAAGATGTAGGCTTCAAGACAAATCAAGGTAAGTCTCATTTTTAAACTCCCCCCTCCCAGTTAGGGTGATGTTTTGTTTTGTTTGTGGGACAGGGTCATGAAGTCCTGCCTGATTTTGAACTTGCTGTGTAGCTGAGGCTGGTTTTGAACTTTTGATCCTCTTACCTCCACCTCCCAAGTACTGGGATGGCAGGTGTGTATCATCACACCCAGCCATTCTTTGATTTTTTTCATTAATTTTTAATTAACAAATCAGAATGTTTCGCTATATGTATATATGGTTGTATTTATCTCATATTGTGGTTTGGATAATTTATTTTACCTCTCGGGACCCCGATTTCTTCATCTGTAAAGTGAGGAAATAGAACAACAGTACCAATATTGCAGCATCATGGAAAGACCAAGGATGATATGTGTAAAAATATCATATAAGAAAACAAATAAATAAGCAAAAATATCATATAAGGCCTAAGGTGTCCTAAATAGCTCAGTGGAGCTTGCTACACAAGCATGAGGGCCTGAGTTTGAATCCCCACCACATACTTAAAGATCCTGATGTGGACACATTCACCCATAACCCCAACACTAGGAAGCTCAGAGACAAGAAGATTGCTGGGCCTTGCTCTCTGCCAGCCTACCTGTGTCCACTCACACACTCATAAGAGGCATGCTTTTGCATGCAAATGTACACACAACCATAAATAAATAAGAATGTTTTTAATGCTGTAGCTCAGGTACTATCAGCTTGCTCCCAGTGGGCTGTTGAATTAGTTCTTAACCTGAGACTTGATACAGATAATATACTCCATACTGTGGGCGTTGTAAGGACCACATACATGAGCACAATATATGTTTATTCTGTATCTGCTAGATGGTAAATGGACAGTAACTATTAAAGTTGCTGGCATGACCACCATAGCTCCATCCCATTTGTCAGCCAGTGTAGACAGAATCTGTCTGCCCCACAATGAGACTAACTCTCCAGTCCCACCATATGACTAAAGAGTGGAAGCAATCTGAAAGCTCAGAGGACTAGAGAGGAGTCCTGTCTTCAGGGACACGTGGCATGCTTCACAGAAGCCAAACATCGTAGGAGCATGCTGATGACAGAGTCCTTTCCCATTGGATGTACTGTGTGTTCGTGAGTTGGCAGCTGTGGGAGACAGATGTTAGCAGCCCAGATTGCCTAGAACAAGGCATTCCCAGAGGTCATCCTGCTTGCTAGTGGGCAACTGAGTCAGGCAAAGAAGAGGTATCCTCTTCCTGGGGTGATGGTAATGGTCCCCAGAGAAAGCGGTTTGATTAGAAGGAAGAAGCACAGAAGCCCCTCAGAGACAGAAAAGTGCAGAGGAACAGAAACAAGTCCCTCCTACTGCACCCTGCTTCCTTACATACAGCCTTGAGAGAGCCTGGAAGAGCCTAGACATGGAATGTCCTCAGAGAGGAGTCTTGCTCGCTAGTCTGTGGTCCTGAGGGTCGGACCCAGGGCCTTTAGCACACGCCAGGAGAGCACAATGCTGCATTCCCAGCCCTCTTTTGATTATGAGACAGGAGTCTGCTGAGTTGTTGAGACTGGCCTTGAACTTGTGGTTATCCTCTCCATCCCCAGAGCTGCTGGGAGTACAGGCCTTGCCACTAGGCCCAGGCAGGGAGGTCTTTCCACGGGATTCCCTTCTCTGGTAGTGTGTCTGCGCATGTTTGCACACTGGTGGAGGCCAGAAGGTGACTTCAGGTGTCTCCCTCGATCACTCCCGGCTTTACTAGGGCAGGGTCTCTATAGAACCTGGAGCTTGCTGGCTGCACAGGCCAGTTTGTCCCTGCCATCGCCTGCCTGCCTCTGCTTCCCGAGCACTGGGAATCCAGACAGGCTTTCACATGCGGCCCTCACACCGCACAGCGAGCATTTTATTCCCTGAGCCATTTCCTCAGCCCCTAAGTTCCTTTCTCTCAAGTGTCTGAGTGCATTTGTCACTGGGGTCCTTTAATTTCAGGTCTACAGTCTCCTCTTCTTTTTAATAGCTAATGAGTTCTTGGCTGATTAGAGTTTTACAGTCACCTATAATTAGGCCTATTTAGTGCTTTTGAATAGGATACTTTTAACCCATTTCCGCCTCTTCTCATCATTAGAGGCTTCTGCCCAGGTGCATACACACAGGGAGCTGGCACTGCCGAGGATGGAGGGGAAGGAAAGGTCAAAGGCGCTAACGTATGTCAATATACGTGTATCCATACATACACATTCACACGTAGGACTGCCTGCAGGTGCACACATGGGAAGCAGACAAAGGTGAGGGGAAGGAGGTCACAGGGCAAGAGTGCACACAGGTGCATGCACATGCATGTGGATAAACACTACATGTGGCACTTTTGGGGTCTGGCCCCAGGGTCCCTGCGAGCCCAATAAAAGCACCATGCCTCTATATGTATGTTCCATGGGTGTAAGGAAATCATTTGACTGTACGTATATTCAAGAGCACAGCAGGCCATCCTTATCCGTGGATTCAGTTATCTGTAGTTATCCTGGATCCAAAAAAATGCTAAATTGAAATTTTCAGAAAAAATAAAAACTATTTGTTAAGTTTCAAATTGCCAGATGACAAAATGTCATGCCCGGCTGCTGCATCCCACAAGGGTGTGACCTTCCTGCATCTGGCATAGTCATGCTGTTATGTTGTCTGTCCACGAGTTACCTGACAACCACGTTGGTCATCAGATCAGACCCATAGTGTTTGTGGTCAAGTGTTCCTTATTTTACTTAATAAGAGTCCCCAGTAGGGGTTTTATTACAGTATATTGTTGTAATTGTTATATTTTACCTTAGCTACAGTTTTTAGCCCCTTACTGTGCCCAATTTATAAGTGAAGCTGTGCTACAGGCATGGATATTTGGGAAGAGCACAGTATACATGAAATACAGAACTCTCTGGACTCAGGCATCCACTAGGGCCCATGCACAGCCTCCCAGCATTTGGGAGATGGAAGCAGGAGGATCAGGATTTCAGGGTCATCTTGCTCGTTAGGCTGTTTGTTTGTTTGTAAACCTAACACAAGCTGGAGTCTTCTGGGAAGAGAGGAGGTCAATTGGAAAAATGCCTCCATCAGATTGACCTGTAGGCAAGTCTGTGAGGGCATTTTTCTTGGTTAATGATGGATGAGGAAGGATTCAGTCCACTGTGGGCAGTGCCATCCTTAGGCAGGTGGTCCTGGTTTGTATAAGAAAGCGAGGGCCTGGAGAGAAAGTGAGGGCCTGGAGGTTAAGGACGCTGACTGTTCTTCCAGAGGTCCCGAGTTCAATTCCCAGCAACCAGATGGTAGCTCACAACCATCTACAATGAGATCTGGTGCCCTTTTCTGGCATGCAGTCATGCATGGAGGCAGCACACTGTATTGTATGCATAATAAATAAAATCTTTAAAAAAAAGAGAGAGAAAGAAAGAAAGAAAGCAACCGAGCTTTCTCGTGGAAAGCAAGCCAGCAAAGCAGCACTCGTGTCTTCGCAAGCAGCCTTCCACGGCTTCTGCTTCCATCGCTGCCTCAAGTTTCATGTCTGGATTGAGTTCCTGGCCTGACTGGCCTTCTGGGTGGACTGTAAAGCTGCGGGGCGAGGTAAAGCCTTCTCTCCCTAAGCTGCTTTGGATCATAGTGTCTATCATGGACACGGAAAGTGACCTAAGACAGTTGTGCTACTCATTCTCTTGCCATCATAAAATACTATAAAAGCGATTCATGAGAGAAGGAATTTTGTTCTAGGTCACAGTACCCCAAGGAAGGGCTGCAGTTTCGGCCTAGCCCCAGCCTCTTGCTGTCTTGTAGAAGCCTCCTTTGCAGTTGAGCGAATAGAACAAGAAGACTAGGTACACAGAGAGAAAGGCCTGGTGTCTATTTTTTCTGTGAGGGGGATTTACAGAATGGACAACAGAAGCACCCTAAGGTTTCTAGACAGAAGTCAGAGGCTAAACGCTTCCTTTGTGATTTTTATACTTTATGGCCTCAACCGTAGGAAACAATGAAACTTAAAAGGAAGCTAGAATACTCTCCTGTCTTCTCAGAATGCTATAGCTTCTTAAATCTAATTCAAAGCCGCTGAATTTTCAGATGGGGCTCCAGTAGATTCTGGAGCGCCACCTGGTGGTCGCCTCCAGCAAGGTGCCATGAAAAGAGATGAACGTGTTTTGATCGAGGTGAGGTTCAAAGTAGGGTAGAGACCCCTTTACCACCCTACCCCAACCCCCAAGGAGGCAAAAGATCTCACCTGGCCTGGGGTCAAAGCAGAGGAGCCTTCAGCCCAGGTGGGCTAGACTGAAGTTCATGACTTTCAAGAATGTGTGCAGATTTCGTTACAGATCACTAAAGAAATTGGTGTTGGAGAAACAGAATATGCGTTAAGGGGGAAGTGCAGGATGAGATGAGGGTTCCACCCTCCCTACAGGCTCCAGGGCTTTGGTCTGGGGTCATTTCACCAGAGCTGAGTGTTGGACAAATAAAAACAGTTAAATGTGCATGGGGTTTTCTTTCTTTTTTTTTAAGATTTATTTGTTTATTATATGTAGTGTTCTGCCTGCCTGTATGTCTGCATGCCAGAAGAGAACACCAGATTTTAATACAGATGATTGTGAGCCACCATGTGGTTGCTGGGAATTGAACTCAGGACCTCCGGAAGAACATCCATTGCTCTTAACCGCTGACTCCAGTACCCTTAACTCTCCAGTACCCTCTTCTTTAGTTTTTATTGGTTATTTTAGAATTTCATATGCGTACACAATGGATTTTGATTATATCTGGCCCTCTGCCCCTCTCCAAATCCTCCAGATTGTCCCCAACAGTCACACCTCCCTCCTGCCTTCATTCCTTCTTTTGTAAGATTTATTTATTTTTTTTATATGCATTGGTGTTTTGCCTGAGTGTATGTGTGACAGTGTCAGATCCCCTGGAACTAGAGTTACACACAGTTGTGAGTGGTCATGTGGGTGCTGGGAATTGAACCCAGTCCAAAGGACCAGTGCTCTTAACCACTGAGCCATTCTCCAGCCCCAACTAATGCTGCCTGTATATGCACAGGTGAAGGGCTATCCACTGGAGCTTAGATAACCCAATAAAAGTCACTTCCCTAAAGAAAACTGACCCGCCTCCAGCCACCTTCCATAAATAGCTCCTGACCTAAGGGTGCAGCTTTCTGAACCTCTTCTGCTTAATGGTTTTCCATGTACGTTTTTTGTGTTTCGAGACAGCATCTCCCTATGTGCCCTTCCCTGCCTCAGAGAACTCACTAGGTGGACTCATGGTGATCCTCTTGCCTCTGCCTCCAAAGCACTCAGATTACAGGTGTGAACTGCCATGCCCACCTTCAACACACTTCCTTAAAAAGCCTGTTTCCAGGGCCTGCAAGATGGCTCAGTGGATAAAAGTGCTTGCTGCCAAGTCTGACAATCTAAGTTCGATCCCGGGACTCACCTGATAGAATAAGAGAACCAACTCCTGCAAGCTGTCTTCTGATACACCTACCTACCTAAAGAAATATTATTCATGGGGGCTATAGAGATGCTCAGCAGGCAAAGCACTCTCCACAGTAGCATAAGGACCAGAGTTCAAATCCCCAACATCCACACACATGCCAAGTAATCTCAGCCCATGTGAAGCAGATACAGAATCCCTGGAGCAAGCTGGCTGGCCAGATCAGCCAAACTGACGAGCTCTAGGTTCAAGTGGGAGGTCCTGCCTCAATATATAATAAGGTGGAGAACAATCAAGAAAGACACCCAAGGTCAACATCTGGCCTCCACAGACACATCCACACACTTGCACACACACACACATGAGAACACATGCACACACATCACACACTTATACACACACAGAGACCTTTAAAACATATATTGATTTTCCCAGTCTTGGGGGGGGGAAAAAACAACATATATTGATTTGGTTGCAAACTAACAACAAAACTACAATAAATAAGTTGGGGAAAGGAGAATGAATATAAGTATCAGAACAGGTATTCAACAGTGTACTCTAAGGGTAAAATGCACACTACAGTGTATCTATTTGGAAAATCTGGTTGTTACAGAATATAAGTTAGAAACTGTGAAACTACACTGGGTAAGGTTGAACTAAAAGTCAAGACATTATGAATAAGAGTCAGCAAGGCTTTTACTGCTGGGAAAAGAAATTAGGAGGATTTTGTTTGTTTTTTGTTTTTTTAAAGGGGATGAGAATGAACCATTCGCATTGGGGTGAATTGGAGCCATCAGTATAAAGTCATGGTTTTCATTAGACAGATGATAGATTCGATGGATACAGAGACACAAGCGGAAACCTGTGTGTTTGTACACATACGGATAACTCCTGAAGCTGCCCAAGGAATAAAGAAACTGTAAGACTTCTTAATGTCAAGCACCTAGTATCCAGGTCCTTCTTGCTCTCCCCCACCCCCTTTATTGTAGCCCAGGCTGACCTCAAGCTTCCAAAAGCCCTCCTGCCTCGGCCTCCCAAGTGTTGAAATTATGGGCATGAATGAATCACCACTGCTGGGATTAAAGCGTGTGTCATCATGCCTAGCTGAGAAGGGAAAAAAAAAATTTTTTTTTTTTTGGCTTTTCAAGCCAGGGTTTCCAGACTGTGTAAAGCCCTGGATGTCCTAGAACTAGCTCTGTAGATCAGGCTGGCCTCAAACTCACAGACATCTGCCTGTCTCTGCCACCTGAGTGCTGGCATTGTGGGTATGAATCACCAGCCTGGGGATTAATGGTATAGGCTATTACCGCCCATCTGGAAAATTTTTTAAAAAGATTTATTTATTTATTATGTATACAACATTCCTTCCATGTCTGTCTGCATGCCAGAAGGGAGCACCAGATCTTATTATAGATGGCTGTGAGCCACCATGTGGTTGCTGGGAATTGAACTCAGGACCTCTGGAAGAACAGTCAGTGCTCTTAACCTCTGAGCCATCTCTCCAGTCCCTGGAAAGTTTTTTAAACAAATAAAAAGTAAAAAAAGAATGGGAACTAACTCTTTCTTACTATAACATTCCAGTTAATAAGGATAAACAGAATATTAGAAAGCTGGGGGGCTAGAGAGATGGCTCAGCAGTTCAATTCCCAGCACCCACAACTGTCTGTAAATCCAGTTCCAGGAGATCTGACACCTTCACACCAATACACATAATAAAGTTAAGTTTTAAAAATTTCAGTATTTAGCCAGGCGGTGGTGGCGCACACCTTTAATCACAGCACTTGGGAGGCAGAGGCAGGCGGATCTCTGTGAGTTCAAGGCCAGCCTGGTCTACAAGAGCAAGTTCCAGGACAGGCTCCAAAGCTATAGAGAAAACCCTGTCTCAAAAATTAATTAATTAATTAAAAATATTAAAAATTTCAGTGTTAAAAAAAAAGAATAGAAAGCCAAGCCCTCCTTGGCTATACAGTTGGAGGCCATCCTGGGTTAAATAAGACCTTGATCAATACTCCTTTCCTCCCAAAATATCAAGAGTCACATAGTCTTTGTATGTTTGTAGAGAACTCTTACCATATCATCAGAAATCAGCATAACAGTTCTCATTACACATCTCTGAACTTTAGTTAATTGGTTCATTAATGGATGTTTTAAATTATAGGACTATGAGCTAGGCTTCATACTAAGAACACAGCAATGAATAAGCTAGACGTAATCCTTACCTTCAACAAGCTGAAAGTCTGGTAGAGATAACTAAAGAATCAACGCCTTTAATCCCAGCTCTCAGGAAGGCAGAGGAAGGTAGATCTCTGAGTTTGAGGCCAGCCTGGTTTACAGATTGAGTTCCAGGACAGCCAGGACTGTTGCACAGAGAAACCCTGTCTCGAAAAACCAAAAGAAAAAAAAAGAATCAATTACAATATCTGTAAGTGCAATAATGGCTATCAAACATGGACAAGGGAGGTACTTAACAAAGTGTTCCATATGTAGTTTCATTTCAGTTGCTGTGATTAAAACAAAAAACAAAAACAAACAAAAACTGGACAGAAAGCAATTTAGGGAAGGAAAGGTTTATTTTATTCCCAGTCCCAGTTTATAGTCTGTTGTAGGGAGTGGCCCCTTGTTCCAGCCACCTGGCTACCTTATACCTGAAATAATCACAGAGAAACTATATTCATCTAAATCACTGCCTGGCCCATTAGCTCTAACTTCTTATTGGCTAATTCTTACATCTTAATTTAACCCATTTCCATTAATCTGTGTATTGCCACCTGACTGTGGTTTACAGGCAAGATTCTAATCAGCATCTGTCCCAGGCAGAAGATCCATGGCTTTCTCTGACTCTGCCCTTCTTCCTCCCAGCATTCAGTTCTGTTTACTCCGCCTACCTAAGTTCTGCCCTATCAAAAGGCCAAGGCAGTTTCTTTATTCAACCAATGAAAGCAACACATAAACAGAAGGAACTCCCACACCAGTTTGGAATTATGATTAATAAAGGGGTTATTTATTTAAAGGAAAAACGTACAGGTCACTGTCCTAGACAACACCCCTCTCCACGACCAGGAAAGGAGTCTAGTATCTGGAAGCAGAGTCCAAAGCAAGAGAGAGAGCACATGGTTACCGCTGCTTTAAAAAGCAGCAGAGACCACTCCCAAGTGGGCTGGTATCTCAAAGGCTATTGGCTGAAGGAGCGGAAGGAGCTCCAGCACCACCTCCCCCTTTTGTTTAAGTAAGAGAGTTCTTTTGTTTTTTTAAGATTTATTTATTTATTATGTATACAACATTCTGCCTCTATGTATGCCCGCACGCCAGAAGAGGGCGCCAGATCTCATTACAGATGGTGTGAGCCATGATGTGGTTGCTGGGAATCAAACTCAGGACCTCTGGAAGAGCAGGCAATGCTCTTAACCACTGAGCCATTTCTCCAGCCCCTAAGTAAGAGAGTTCTAAGCCTACTACAAAATTATATACAATAAGAACAAATATCCTATTCTAACTAGCTTAAGTCTTGTATAATAAATAACTTGGCCAAGTCATGAGAGGAAAGTAACTACATTTATCTAGTCTTCAACCCCATCGAAGATCTGAGAAGGGAAATGTTACCTGAGTAATTAGGAAGTGCAATCAAACAACTTCCAAAACATGCAACAAATCACAAAGACAACTGGCTATCTGGGCAATCACCCAAAGTCACGTTTGCAACATTGAAGCAACCAACTTCGGCTAAGGCCTAGAATAACTGACAGATTATTTTTAAAGGCAAGAAAATTTTTAAAACCGTCTTCCCCTGTCTTGGCAAGACTTAACAGTTCTGCTTATCCATTTCCGGATACTATGTATTTTGTCAGTGGTTGAGGTATGGGCAGTTCCTTTTCTGCTTCAGCTATTAATTCTCTGGGACTATTCAAATCTTTATCACCATCTAAGGTTTGGAGGAGGTCATAGCCGTTGAAGTATGAAAGTTGGTCACATCACGTGCAGGTCAAGAGCAGAGAGGGCATGAGTGCTTCTGGCTTGTTTGTCTGTGTTCAGTTCTCCGCTCTTATGACAGTTCAAAACCTCCTGCCTAGGGAATGATGTCACCCACTGTGGGCTGGGTCTTTTGACATCAATTAATTTAATTATGATGGTTCTCATAGACATGCCTACAGATCAACCCAATGTAGATAATCTATCATTGAGACTCTCTTCCTGGGCAATTCTACATCGTTAGGCTGACAGTTAAAGCTGACGGTCCCAGTTCCAAGGCAAGCACACAAAAGCAAAGACCCACCAGTGGCCCATATCTATAATCCCAGAGCTCAGGAGTTGAAGGCAGGAGGATGAAGAGTTTAAAGTCACTAGGAAAGATGGTTCATGACTTTAAACCCAGCATATGTGACTCAGAGGAAACTGGATCTCTGTGAATTGGAGGCTAGCTTGATCTACATAGTGAGATCCAGACCAGTCAGGGTTACAGCATGAGACCCTGTCAAAGGTTGGTGGTGGTAATAAAAAAAAAAAAGTCCCAAAGCAATGTGCCTTACCCTGTCTGAGGAGTGAATGGGAGGTGGGGGAGGGGGGACGATGGTGGAGGGAATGGGAGGAGGGGAGGGAGTGGGAACTGGGATTGGTATGTAAAATGATAAAAGATAGTTTGTTTTCTTTTTAAAATAAAAAAATAAAGATTGTTGATGGTAATCCTTAGCAATTTAGTGAGCCTGAGGCCAGCCTGGATTGTAAAAAAAAAATAACAAAAAAGGGGCTGGAGAATTAGCATAACAGTGAAGAGCACTGGCTGCTCTTTCAGAGGACTTGGGTTCTATTCCCAGCACCCATGTGGTGTTGCACAACCATCTGTAACTCCAGTTCCAAGAGCTCTGACACTCTCTTTTGGCTTTGGTGGGTACCAGTCACACACAAAGTGCACATACATATACTCAGGCAAAATATTCACACACATAAAATAAAAATAAATAATTTTTTAAAATTATATGAGAGAAACGGGCTGGAGAGATGGCTCAGTGGTTAAGAGCACTGGCTGCTCTTCCAGAGGTCCTGAGTTCGGTTCCCAGCAACCACATGGTGGCTCACAACCATCTTTAATGAAATCTGGTGCCCTCTTCTGGCATGCAGGCATACATGGAGACAGAATGTTGTATACATAATAAATAAATCTTAAAAAAAAAAAAGAAGATTCCATATAAGACTACCTTTAAAAAAATGAGAGAAATAAAGCTGTGCAGAGTGGTACTCACCTGTAATCTCAACATGTAGGAAGAGGATGCAGGGGGTTCACTGGGGGTAGGAGTTCATGACAGCCTGTGTTCCCATCTCAAAAATAGTAAAAAAGGGGGGGGGGATGGAAAAGATGACTCAGTGGTAAAGAGCACTGGCTTCTCTTGAAGAGGATCGGAGCTCCACTCCCAACACCCACACACATGTTGGTTCACAACCATCTATAACTCCAATTCAAGGGTATTTGATGTGCTCTTCCCGTCTCCACGGGCTCGAGGTATCTGCATGGTACACAGACATGTGAACAGGCAAAGCATTCACACACATTTTAAAAATCCAAAAATAGCAACTAAAGAATAAGAAGGAAGGGAATGAGGAAAAATGGAGAGGGGGTAAGATTCCAAGTCAGCAAGTAGAGACTGACAGACGGCTCCGTGGGAGCCAGGATCACCAGCTTGAGGATCTTGTGGTAATCAGAACAGGAGGCAGTGGCTGGTGACACAAAGAGGCACGGAGAGATTTGGAAGCTGTTTAGAAATTCTATCTACTTGCTTTTCACTGAGCTAAGCTGTGAGAGGAGAAATATTCTAGACTCCTTCAGCCCCCTTCAGAATACACATATCTGTATACCCCTCACTTTTAGAACATTTCATCACCCCAAAATAAAATGCCTTAGTCCTTGCAGTCATCCCAGACCTAAGGAATCACCAATCCACTGTCAGTCAGGTTGGAGATGTCTATTGTGGACATTAGATATAAAAGGAATCAGACCGTGTAATTTGAATGGCTTCTTTCAGTTAGCATAATGATTCCTAGGGTCATCTATGTTGCAGCATGTCAGTATGGACTCCCGTACTTCATTCATTTTTTTATGGTTGACTAATGTTTCATTGTGGGATGTATCACAATCTTAATTCCTTCATTTACTGAGTGGTGTTTAAGTGGCTGGGTGTTATGACTAACGCTTTGTGTGGATAGCTGTTCTCAGTTCTCTTGAGAGTATGCCTATGTGTGCAACTTCTAGGTCATGTAGGATTTTTATCATCTTTTTATTTCATGTACATGGATGCTTATATGTGTGCACACGTGCGCACGCGCGCGCGCGCGCGCGCGTGTGTGTGTGTGTGTGTGTGTGTGTGTGTGTGTAAACGTGTCAGGATGGAAGGGATACACCCTTGCCACAGCATGACTGTGGAGGTCAGAGGACAGCTTTCAGGCGTGAGGTTTCTCATGTTTCCGTGGGGTGATCCGGGGATCAAACTCAGGTACTTAGGTGGCAAGTGCCTTTACCTATACTGAGTCATCTCACCAGCCCAGGAAGATCGTGCCTAGTTTCTTAAAGATTTTTATTTTATTTTATGAGTATTTTGTCTGCATGTATGTGTGTTGTTCATGCCTACTGATGGTCATAAGCTTTCAGGTCCTGCATCCCAGAATAAAACTTTCTCATTCTCTCCCAGGAGCTATCAATTGCCAATATCTACTCAGCTAGGTCTGGAACTTTGTGCACAGCCCCACCCAGTACTGGGATTTTTGTCTGACCTAATTTTGGACAGATCTGGGGCATCTAGTCACAGTACTGTGAGTCCACAATGTACAGCGCCTTGTTATTTGTAGAAAAGAGTTTCACTGTAGTTACTGTAATGTTCTGTCTCTTTAAAAGACAAGCCACGCCCACCCCCTTCCTGCTTGCAGCCTAGTCTCTTCCTCTCTTCTGTCCCTCTTCGAAAAGACAGCTTCTGCCTCTCCCCACTTCTCCCCTTGCCCCCTTTCTGGCTCTTCTCTCTCTCTCTCTCCCCCCTTTTCCCTTTCCCTCCATAACCCATCTAATAAACATCGTGTGGGTGCTGGGAACTGAACCCGGGTCCTCTGTGAGAACAAGCGCTCTTAACTGCTGAACCTTTTAAAATTTTGGGAACACCATAAGACCGCTTTTTTTTTTTTTTTTTTTTTTTTTTTTTTTTTTTTTTTTTTTTTTTTTTTTTTTTTTTTTTTTTTTTTTTTTTTTTTTTTTTTTTTTTTTTTTTTTTTTTTTTTTTTTTTTTTTTTTTTTTTTTTGGTTTTTCAAGACAGGGTTACTCCGTGTAGCTTTTGGAGCCTGTCCTGGCACTAGCTCTTGTAGACCAGGCTGGTCTCGAACTCACGAAGATCCGCCTGCCTCTGCCTCCCAAGTGCTGGGATTAAAGGCATGCGCCACCACCGCCCGACAAGACCACTTTTCAATGAGCCCACACTATCTTACACTTCTACCACACAATGGATAAAAGTGTCAATTTATTTAACAACCTTGCTAATACTTATTATGTGTTGTTTAATATTGTAGCCATCTTAATCGCTGTGAACTGCTATCTCACTGGGCTTTCAAGTTGCAATTCTCTCAAGCCTAAAAATACTAAACATCTTTTTATATGCCAATTAGCCATTAGCCATTTTTATAGCTTCTGTGGAGGAAAATCTATTCAAATGGATTGTCTTCTATTATTGAGTTGTAAGATTTATTCATATACTTGATATAAATCCATTGTCAGCTGTATCATTTCCAAATGTCACTTTTTTTCTCTTTGTTTGTTTGAAACAAGGTCTCTTGTAGACTAGGATGGACTCAGACTTTCTAAGTGAGGCTGGGCTCCAACTCCTGATCCTCCTGCCCTCACCTCCCAAATTCTGGGATTTGGGACAGGTACACCATGCCATCTTGAAACATACTTTCTCTTCACCATCCTGGGTTTACAGAAATTGTTTCTTCTGCACAACTGTGACAGAATGCCTGATGGAAATGACTCAAAGTGTGGGGGGGGGTTGTATTTTAGCCCAGTGTTTCACAGTGTTCAATACAAAGGCACCTGACCCATGTGCTTGGACACATCTTGGTGAAAGCATGTGGCAGAGGGGCAGGAAGGATTGAGAGAAGAGTGAAAGATGCCAAGATGCCAATAGAGGCCCATCCCTAGGTATTTATTTCCTCTACTTAGGTCCCATATTCTAAAGTTCCCAGAGTCTCCCAGAATAGTTCCACCAGCTGGGGACCAAGCCCTCAACACTAGAAGGATGGTTTTTTGTTTGTTTTTGTTTACCAGAAACACTTCTTATCAAGCCATAACAGTCAAAAAGCAAATTACACCTTGTTCTTAGTCAACCCCAGGTGTCTCAAGGGTTTACAAAGATTTAATAATTTGAGAGCTTTTCATTGCCAGCTTCAAGATTACAGATATATACTTTACAGAATTACTCTCCCATACTAGCCTGTATTTTGTATTCTGACACCAATTTGTTCCTAATTCTTCGGGCAAGCCTCACACTGCTTCCTCCTACAGCAAGAGTATGGCTCTAACAAGGACTAGCAGCTGATTTACACATCTATGTCAGAAATACGCAGAACTGGAATAAATGCCTCTGTGTCCTTCTGTCTCCCAGTGTCTTCCAGTTCCCCCATCAACAAAAAGAATCCCAATGTCACTTCTGGGACAGCCCTCACGAGACTCCCGTAACTTTGCACATGAACAACAGCTGCCCACAAAACCAACACCAAGAGAAAACTGTATACATTGTTTACTCGGATTTATCCATTCACTGAAATCACCATTTCCTGACGGCCACTCTCTGGTTGTTAAATGCACCAACTCTGATTACTTTCAGGCATATGGGTCCAGGGCTGATTTCCTTAGCTTAATTCTCCGAACAATAAAGTGTTCTTAATTCAAACAACAACCACCAAAAAGGAAAGGGGGGAAGCCATCATGCTTCCTTCACCTGCTCCAAGACGCAGCCCCACCATCCCCATCTCCCTAAAAGCTTTCCGCAGCCCTCTAAAAACACCCAATGTTGACAGATGTAGGCTATCAATACAGAGACTCAAGATCCCAGGGTGAGAAGTGGCCAGAGGCGAAGTCTTGATAAACAGCTCAAATTGGCTCTTACTCCACAGGTGATGCCTAGTTTATCTGGGTAATTGTAAAGGGCATTTTTACAGCAAATCAATTAAATGAAAATCTTTTAAACCCTTTTTAAATGGGGGAGGAAGAGGTGGGAGGAGAGGGCCAACCTTTGTAAGCTAACAGGTGATTTTAATTGGATCCAGCAGCGTTACACCATGTTTTTGACCCATTCGGTAAAGGCAGGAAAAGAAATCAATACATTTCCATCAGCATCCGCCCTCCTGGTGTCTCATAAATAGAATGGAGACACGAACCCCAGTTAATGGCTTCATCAAGCACCTCACTGATTCTCTAACAGAATTAAATAGGTTGCAGCTCTCTCACCCACCAATGTCCTGACACTGAGATTCAAAATGTCCCAGTGGGCTGGATGCTGTAAGGTGACATATTCGGTCCTATACTGTTCTTTGCACATACAGCCTGGCTGTTAGTCTAGCCCCAATCATGACTGTACCTTCTGAAGCAATCTGAACTCAGAGATGTGAACCTGTGCACCAGCCATTCCCTAAATTCAAAACACAGAAGGTTCAAGTTGCATCCTGACAATAGAGCCCTGGAGAATTCACACAGGCCAGCATCAGGTAGCTTGACTTCGGCCGTACACATTATTAGTTACTAGTTGTGCAATGTTGGACAAATTACTTCACCTTTCCATTCTGCTATTGTTATGCCCAAGTTTGTGGTCCCCAAACGAATTCACGGAGTCAAATTTCCAATGCAAATTACATGAGGGTTTTAATAACCTGCATACTGCCGGGCAGTGGTGGCGCACGCCTTTAATCCCAGCACTCGGGAGGCAGAGGCAGGTAGATCTCTGTGAGTTCGAGACCAGCCTGGTCTACAAGAGCTAGTTTCAGGACAGGCTCCAAAGCCACAGAGAAACCCTGCCTCGAAAAACCAAAAAAAAAAAAAAAAGAGTTGTACAGATTCTCCAAAGGGGATGACTAATACAAACTTCCACTGGCACTTGCACACATGTGTACATGCATCTGCAAACACACACTCACAAACACCACCAGGGACGGAGGGATGCTCTGCAGATACAGATGTCTGCCACACAAATCAGACATTCTAAGTTCAATGGCCAGATCTCACAAAAGAGGTAGGAGAGAACTGACTCCAAAAAGTGGTCCCCTGACCCCCAGACACATGCTGTGGAACAGACACCCCCTACATACACATACACATACACACACACACACACACACGCATACACAGAGAGACAGACAGACAAAAAGACAGAGAGATAAAGAGATATAATTAAGCAAAAACAGTAAAGTTAAGAAGGAATAAGCAGTCGGGTGGTGGTGGCACACGCCTTTAATCCCAGTACTCAGGGAGGCAGAGGCAGGCAGATCTCTATGAGTTTGAGGCCAGTCTGGTCTACAGAGTGAGTTCCAGGACAGCCAGAGATGCACAGAAAAACCCAGTCTCAAAAAACTAACAGCCAGGCGGTGGTGGCAAACGCCTTTAATTCCAGCACTCGGGAGGCAGAGGCAGGCGGATCTCTGTGAGTTTGAGGCCAGCCTGGCCTAAAAGAGCTAGTTCCAGGACAGGCTCCAAAGCCACAGAGAAACCCTGTCTCGGGGGAAAAAAACTAAATAAATAAATACAAGGAATGAGTAAAAATGATTTAATTAATGAGATCACCATCAGTGTCGTAGCTAGATAACAGTGATGGCAAGTGTCTTGAGTTCTGCCCATCTTTCACAGAGACATCCCTGAGGGAGTTCTATCGTTGATAACAGTTCATTCATGGCTTGTCCACACAACACACATGTCTACAGGATGTGGTCTATCTTAGGAATTTCTTACTTGCAAATTCCAGGACCAACAGTATACCATATAGCGTGTAATACTATGAACTAGAACCAAGCAAGCCAGGTATGTTGGCATGCAGGTGCAATCCCAGCATTCAGGAGGTTGAGGCAGGAGGATAACAAGGCTATACCATCCTGGGTTATATGGTAAAATGGGGCAAGGGAGTAGGCAGAGAGAAGTGCCTGCTCTCCTCATTTGTGGAAAGAGACTAACATGTGGACTGACTCAGTGTTGTATAATGATGCAAAGAAAAAAACACCATGTGTAGTATTTAGCATACCTGGCACACAGAAACGGCTGAAACGTTTACTGTTAATAACAGGCTGAAAACAGCTTTAAGAATAGCTACATGGAGGCTGGAGAGATGGCTCAGCAGTTAAGAGCACTGGCTGCTCTTTCAGAGGTCCTGAGTTCAATTCCCAGCAACTACATGGTGGCTCACAACCACTGGTAATAAGATCTGGTGCCCTAAAAAAAAAAAAAAAAAAAAAATGACCAGTTGTCTGGCTGGGGTGGACTGTGGCACCACTGGCAGTGGCACCAGGATTTATCCCTGCTGCTTGTACTGGCATTTTGGAACCCATTCTCTCTGGAGGAACCTTACTCAGCCTAGATATAGTAGGGAGGGCCTTGGTCCTGCCTCAAAGCAATGTGCTAGACTTTGTTGACTCCCCATGGGAAGTAGATGGGGGTGGGGGTGGGGCAGGAAGATGGAGGGAACAGGAGGAGGGGAGGGAGTGGGAACTGGAATTGGTGTGTAAAATGAGAAAAGACGGTTTTTTTTTTTTAATAAATAAATAAAAAGAATGGCCACATGGCTCTCTCAATCCTGCACCCTCAGAATCTATCATGCTGTCTAGCATCTGTCAAGGATTCAATGAACAATCCCTGAATGAGTCACTGCATGGGGCAGGGGCGGGGGTCAGGGAACAGGGGAACACCAGCAATAAAGCCATTGCCAGAGGTCACCTCAACGCTTGACCACTTCAAAGCAGAGCGTATCAATCTTTGCTTTAAGTCTCTTGCCTCCTAAGTGTTTACATTGTACCTGACTGAGCATAAGTCTCGGAGAGAAAGATTCAATCAAACGTCCTAGCCTCATTCTATTCCAGCCAGAGCCAAGTGAGTGTCTGTCTCTCCCTTTCTCTAGGCCTGTCACAATCTCAACAGATAGGCTTTTAAATTAAGTAGTGATTTGGAATGTAAGTGAGTGCATTTAAGATGATAAGAGACAGAGAGATCCTAATGGCTGAAATATTTGTCATATCACAAGTAAACGGAGTGTTTCAGGGAATCGCTAATACAACTAATTTTTCCCAGCTCCTCCATGGCTCCGTGTGAGAAGATGAGGTCAGCTCAGGTTGAGCCAGCCCAGAGTGAGCAGCTGTCGGGGGGACTGAAGAGAATACTGATGGATGGCTGCAAAGCCTGGACTGTTTTCCACGGGAACCCAGAGCTCGCTTGGGTAAATTAGGCTGTGGATGCCCAACAACGGGAGGCAGCCTGCTGCAAATACAAGGTGGGAAATGAACGCAAGGCTCAGGCTGCTTCCCCCAGAGATCTGAGACTGTGGCTTGGCCCTGTGCCTGGGTTGGGGGGTGGGGCTGAAGGATAACTGAAAATAATAGCATGCAACTCTCTTCTCATTCTGCACCCATTCTCCTGAGCAGCAATTCTGCATCCTGTTGTCAAATCTTTTCTTGAAAACTCAGTCTCAGGGCTGACAGTTACATTACTTCGGTGGCAGCCCATCTCCTCTGAGATGGCCTGTCTTGATCACACTTTGATGATACAGGGGCAACTTCCATTGTAACAGTAATGCCACACCGATGGTGTGAGAAGTACTGAAAGCTAAGGTGGGGTGAGGGTAGAGATGAGCTTGCATGGATATTCTGTATAACACCCCTGCTCAGTGGCGATTAGTATAGTCATTATTTAGGCTTATAGTCAAAACCTAAATCTAAATTTTTTATGGTTTTTTTGATTGAGTCAGGGTCTAATGCTATAGTTTGTACTAGTCTGGAATCCACTGTGTAGACCAGGCTGCCCACAAACTCTTAAAAATCTTCTTGCATCAGCCTCCTGAATGTGAGCCACCATATCCAACCTGCATTTTTGGGGGTGGGGGGGTGTCAAGACAAGTTTTCTCTGTGTAACAGCCCTAACTATCCTGGAACTAGTTTTGTAGACCAGGCCAACCTCAAGCTCACAGAGATCCACCTGCCTCTGCCTCCCAAGTGCTGGGATTAAAGGCGTGTGCCACCACCATCCAGCCCATCTCGCGTTTTTAAAAGCATACATTCATTAAATGCACATGTTTTTAAAGCTACAATTATTGTAATCTTGATTTGGCATTGCTTAGTATTTCAAGAATCTAAAATGAAAATAAATAGTCCAGGCCTCTTCCTTAGATGCTCTGCCCTTCCTTCAAACATTAAAAATTATAACGGCATTCAAATAAGATTTAGAATGTAAAATTAGTGGGCGGTGGTGACACATGCCTTTAATCCCAGCACTCAGGAGGCAGAGGCAGGCAGATCTCTGTGAGTTCTAGGCCAGTCTGGTCTACAAGAGCTAGTTCCAGGACAGGCTCCAAAAGCTACAGAGAAACCCTGTCTCAAAAAACCAAAAAAAAAAAATTAAAATTAAAATTTTAAATTTAAAATTAAAATTTTAAAGTAAAATTAAAAGCCAGAGAGATGGCTCAGAGGTTAAGAGCACTGGCTGCTCTTCCTGAGATCCAGAGTTCAATTCCCAACAACCACAAGGTGGCTCATAACCATTTGTAATAAGATCTGGTGCCCTGTTCTGGCCTGTAGGGATACATGCAGGGAGAACACTGTACATAATAATAAATTTTAAAAAGCACTGTATAGAAAATAAATAAATAAAAAATTTAAAGATGTAAAATTAAGTTGGACCTAGTGATGGCGGCCTGTACTCAGGAGACTAAGGCCAGCCAGGGCATCTTACTTGTGAGAGTCTGTCTCAAAATCAAATGTAAGACAGCAAGATGGCTCAGTGGGTAGAGCCCTTGCTGCACAGAAATGATGACCCGAGTTTGATCCCTGCAACCCATGTAAAGGTGGAAAGAGAGAATCAGTTCCACCATAAAGACATCCCTCGACCTCCATAAGTGCATCATAACACTCTTACACACACACACTACACACATACACACACACTCACACACACACACACACACACACACACACAATACAAAGAAAGAAAGGAAGATAAAGCAAGCAAGTGCCCGGTGGTGGTGGCACACACCTTTAATCCCAGCACTCGGGAGGCAGAGGCAGGCGGATCTCTGTGAGTTCAAGGCCATCCTGGTCTACAAGAGCTAGATTCAGGACAGGCTTCAAAAACTACAGAGAAACCCTGTCTCAAAAAGGCTGGGGGCCATAGTTTGGCTGTACATGCTTACTCTAGTACCACAAAAGCATCTGAAGTTTTAGCTTGTTGTAAAAGTATAGTTTATATAATATCTGAGATATCTAGAGTAGCAAAACTCATAGAAATGGCAGGGGATTAGTAACTGTCAAAGATTGGGGAAGGGAAAAGGAGGTGTGTTTAAGGGTGGCATTTCAGTTTCAGCAACGGGAAACAGCCTACAGATGGGCTGCTGCACAAGGGTGGGAATGTACTTGACCCGAACGACAGGCACTTGAGATTTATTAAGATGGAAGCTGGATATGCTAGCTCACACCTGCAGTCCCCACACCTGGGAGGCTGATTTAAGAGGATCAAGAGTTCAAGACCAGGGCAGAGGCAATAACTCAGTCGGTACTCGCCTTGCAAGCATAAGGATCTAATTTCAATCCATAAAATCCATGTGAAAAAAAGCCAGGTGTGGGAGCATGCCTTTGTAGCCCCAGCATGCTGGGGAGGTAGAAAAAAGGCAGAGCCCCGGGGCTCACTGGCCAGCCATCCTAGCCTACCGGCAAGTTCCAGGCCAATAGAGACCTTGTGGATGCTGCCTAGGGAGCAACACTTAAGGGTGTTTCCTGGCCTCTGCATGCTCATTTACACACACATGCACATTTACATACACAAATATGAACACACACAGAGAGGCCAGTCTGAACAACATAGTGAGACTGTCTCAAAAGAATAATATTAAAATGGAAATTTGCATGTATTTTACCTCAGTTAAATATTTTAAGGGTGGATGTACCGGTAGTGCATGCCTATAACCCCAACACTCGGGAGTTAAAAGGAGAGGATTAGTAGTTCAAAATCATCCTTGGTTATATGAGAAGCTGGAGAGAGAGAGACAGAGAGAGAGAGAGAGAGAGAGAGAGAGAGAGAGAGAGAGAAGGGAGGGGAGAGAGGGAAGGAGGAGGGAAATAGTGTTACATGAAAGAGAATACCTTTCAAGACACCAATTAATTCTCTGAACTCTAGCAAAATAATAGGAGAACAATAAAAGATTTGTAAAACTCTTTTTGTTTGGTTGGAAGCATCACCCCAGCCCCTGGCGTCCAGATATCCAAGGAGTCTGGAATGTTTGGTGGAAAGTTCCATTCCAAGGCCCCTCCCCTGGGAGTTGCTGCAGTCCAGACTCCACCTTCAAGAAAGCCCGCCAAATGGTGACCCCCTCCCTAGAGAGGGTCAAAACCATTCCCACAGACTATTTAAACTGCCCCCCCAGACCAAGCACGTGGTCTTTCCAGTTTTCCTTCCCCCTTTCCATGTTTTCCCACCCAGGAGCGCTGGTACCCATTAAACCTGGGCTTTTTCTAATTCAGGTTGATTTGGTCTGATTAGGATTATTGCATTGGTAGAGAGGCTTATCGGGCCATAAAAACTTTACAGTTTTCAGACCTGAAAATTCAGATTCCATCTTGCATAGATGAAAACTTTGTAACCTTCTAAGTTGTGTTAAATTTTTAGAAAAAAAATTAGCCAGTATAAATTGGCAGCAATAAAAAGCTTTTATAATAGTAATTATGTCAGAGTCTAGTTTAAAAACAAAACAAAACAACAACAAAAACCAGAAACTACCAGGCATGATGGTGAATACATTTTTTTCATTAACTAATTAAAAAAATTACCTTTTCTTATTTTACATACCAATCCCAGTTCCCACTCTGTCCCCTCCTTCTGCTCCTCCCACCTCCCCCCCATCCCCAACCACTCCTCAGAGAGGGTTAGGCTTTCCCATAGGGAATTAACAAAGTCTAACTAGCACATAGCTTTGAGGCAGGACCAAGGCCCTCCCCACTATATCTAGGCTGAGCAAGGTATTTCTTCAAAGAGAATGGGTTCCAAAAAGCCAGTATCAGCTATAAGGATGCACACATTTCATTGCAGCACTCAGCTGGTAAAGGCAGACAGGTTTCTGTGAGCTGGAGGCAATATAGCAAGCTCCAGGCCAGCAAGGTTACATAGTAAGTCGCTATCTTGAAACGCAAACGGGCTGGAGAGATGGCTCAGGGGTTAAGAGTGGTGGCTGCTCTTCCAGGGGACCCAGGTTCACTTCCCAACTTCCACATAATGGCTCGCAGCTCTAGTTCCAAGATTTCTGTCACCCTCCTCTGTCACCCTTCATGGACACCAGCATGTGGTGCACATACACACATGCAGGCAAAATATCCATACGCATAAAATTTAAACAAGCAAAAACCAGAAACAAAAAGCTGGGAATTGGTGTTACAAACTTAAAAACTCAGCCTTGGGAAGTGTAGGATCTTAATAGGAACAGACCACCCAAAGGAAGTTCTTTTTTTTTTTTTTCTATTCAGGGTTTCTCTGTAGCTTTGGAGCCTGTCCTGGAGCTAGCTCTAGTAGACCAGGCTGGCCTTGAACTCACTGAGATCCACCTGCCTCTGCCTCCCGAGTGCTGGGATTAAAGGCGTGCGTCACCACCACCCGGCCCTAGCCACGAGGAGCTTAATAGAGGTTTGAGTCTCAGTAGTTTAGCCTGAGGCAATACCTGGTTGCAGGAAGGACCACAAACTGGTTACCCAGGCACCAGACCATCCAAAAGAAATTCCTAACGTTCCAACTGTTGTAGATAGGATCACCTGCCAGCACACATCCACCAGGACACCACTAGACAAATATCAGCCAATCAGGGGTCCTGAACCTTAGAAACCCCTCACCCCCCAACTATAACTGAACTCGGGGCTCCCCGAATATTCCAATATGTTGGTCATACGGAGAGACCGAGTTTGCAAACTTGTATAGAATAAAGGCTCTTTGCTTTTACATACAGGACTCTGTCTCCTTGTTGGTTTTGGGGGGACCTCACGGATCTGGGTATAACAGGAAGAAGAGACAGGAGGATTGAAAGTATGATAATAACCTGTGTTCCACATAAGAGGTCCAGGTCAGTCAGAGTTCTGTAACTAAAACAAACAAACAACCGGGAAGCCACACCACAGATTTCAGTGTGGAGAATTTCCTGGCTAAGTAGGTGCTGAAGAAATGAAAATTCTCAAAGAGGTCACTGGGGTAATGGTAACTTGAAATGCAGATTTTTTTTTAATTTGTTTATTTTTATTTTATGTACATTGGTGTTTTGCCTACATGTATGTGAGGATGGAAGAGCCCCTGGAACTGGAGTTACAGACAGTTGTGAGCTGCCATATGGATGCTGGGACTTGAACCCAGGTCCTCTGGAAGAGCAGACCATTCGCTTACTGCTGAGATATCTCTCCAGCCCCCCACAGCCACTTTGCCTTGAAAAATGTTTTAACTGGACATAGTGGTGCACACCTTTAATCCCAACACTCAGGGAGGCAGAAGCAAGAGGATTTCTGTGAGTTTGAGGCCAGCCTGGTCTACCAAGTGAGTTTCAGGACAGCTAGGGCTACACAGAAAAACCCTATTTTGAAAAACAAAAGCTTGAGACTAAATCCAAGTACTCTCTTCAGGGCACTCTCCATGGCAGCAAACGGGCAGGTGCGACCTCCTGTTCTTTCAGCTTTCCAGACTCCTGAGGATGTCCCTAACAGGGGATCTGAGATCCATCATCGAGGGGAATATAGATCTCAGAGTTTTGTTGTTGTTTGTTTATTTTCGGTTTTTTGAGACAGGGTTTCTCTGTGTAGCCCTGGCCGTCCTAAAACTCACTCTGTAGACCAGGCTAGCCTCGAAGTCACTAAAATCAGACTGCCTCTGCTTCCCAAGTGTTGGGATTAAAAGCATGCACCATCACATGCACACGCACACCCCCACACCCCCACACACATGTCAGAGTCTTGAAGAGGATGCCAGGTCAGAGACGGTGAATAAGTCTGTTAACCTTTAATCCCTGCCCAGAAGCAGGTGGACCTCTGTGAGTTTGAAGCCAGCCTGAGCTATAAATCAAGTTTCAGGACAGCCGGGCCTGTTACACAGAGAAACCCTCGAAAATTGAAAAAGGAGAGGTAGAGACAGAGAGACAGACAGAGAAAGAGTAACTCAATAGCCCCAAAGCAGCGTCTTGCTGCCCCTTCTCCTTGCCCCACCGTGGACGTCAGTTCTAAGTAGAGTCGGACTGAATACATTCACACTGTTCACCTGTTTGAAAATAACTTCCCAGGCTCCGGCCCCCTCTCCTTTTCCCAGCCTTTCAAAACCTTTTATTGATTTCCCTGCCGCAGGCTCCTAGGGACAAGGAGTCTTATGGGTCTTATTCCTGTGTCCTGGAGCCAGTACAATACCAAGCTGCTTTTTGTAATACCAGGTGCTTTGTCATGCTGAATGTGAATGTTCCAATGGCCTCAAAAGGTAGCCTTTGTATTGACCCCAACACAGCTGTTTTTCAAAGCCAGTCAGTGGCCTAACGAATTCAGCTGCCTGAACCTGAACCAAGTGCCTCACCCATTCCAAGCCTCAGTTTCTTTGATAACAAGATAGGCATTCCTGTACTCACAATTTGTGATCCCATACTCAAGGGACCTGGTTGAGAGGGAAGCATGGGAGGGTTTTGCTGGGACTCTTTTGACCCAGAAGATAAGCCATTACCAGATGCCAAGCTACCTGTAGGGTATGCAGTGTGTTCCAGGTTCCCAGCTTTGTGAGTGAGCTGTCACCCATGCTGAGGTGGGCCTTGGTGATGCAGCTGTCTTTGAGTCATTTCTGCTCCTATAAGCAACCCCTCACCCACATTCCTGTAAGTAACCCCAATAAAACTCATTGGTTCACAAGCTGAGCTTTGGTGGTGTTCATAGCTTGATGTGTCATGGGCTCCCTATCTGGGCTGAGTAGATGTGTGTTGTTGCCCCAGGAAAAGTTTTGCCACCCAAGGGCACAAACCCATTCAATATTGTTTGGACCTGAAATGTAACCCAAAGGCCCTGTCAGGGGGTAGGAACTTTAGGAGGCAGAACTTAGAAGTGACTTCTGACTCTTCCAGATATTTGACAAAAACAGTTCTTTTTCTTTCTCTCTTTTTTTAAATATTTATTTATTATGTACACAATATTCTGTCTATGTGTATGCCTGCAGGCCAGAAGAGGGCACCAGACCTCATTACAGATGCTTGTGAGCCACCATGTGGTTGCTGGGAATTGAACTCAGGACCTTTGGAAGAGCAGGCAATGCCCTTAACCTCTGAGCCATCTCTCCAGCCCCCTTTCTTTCTTTCTTTCTTTCTTTCTTTCTTTCTTTCTTTCTTTCTTTCTTTCTTTCTTTCTTTCTTTCTTTCTTTCTTTCTGTGTGTGTTTGTTTTGGTTTTGGGTTTTTCAAGACAAGTTTTCTCTGTAGCTTTAGATCCTGTCCTAGAACTCACTTGATAGACCAGGTTGGCCTCGAACTCACAGAGATCCACCTGTCTCTGCCTCCTGAGTACTGGGATTAAAGGTGTGTGCCACCACCGCTCAGCTGACAAAAATTAGTTTCACCTGTAAGATTTATTTCTCAGTATTTCCATTTCAGGAATTTTCTTTAGATATACTTGTTTTTAAACATACTTTAAATTTTTCTTTAAATGTATCTATTCTATTTATGTGATTTGGTCTTTTGTCTACACCATGTGCATAGCCAGTGCCCTCAGAGACCCGAAGAGAGGTCTGAGCCTCCTGGAGGTGGAGCCACAGCTGGTTATGAGCCATCATGTGGGTACTGGAGATTGAATCTGGGTCCTCTGGAAAAGCAGCCAGTGCTCTCGCCTGCTGAGCCGTCTCTCCAGCCCCAGGCATCTCCTTTAAGGGCGTTCGCTTACGTTCACTCAAATCCATGTCCCTTTCTTTCATCATTGTCTCCACTGCAGTTTTCTCTTGGCAGGTTGCCATGCACAACAAATCTGCTTTAAATTGAGGATATGCCAACTCTCCATCCAGTGGAAAGCACCTATGGAAAACCCAAGGTCACAGTATATAGCAGATAGAAAAGTCCCTTAAGAAACTATTAGGATTGATAATTGAAGTTAGCAAGTTCATACAATATGTAGTCAATATTTATATTTGATGCTATTCCTGTATGAAAGGAATAAATAACTAGAAAATGAAATTTGAAAACCGCTCAGTTTCCAATAGCACCAAACAATATAATTAGCCAGATGTAGCGACTCATACCTGTAATCCCACCTCTCAGGAGGCTGAGATGGGAGGATACAAGTTCCAGCTCAACCTTTGAGTTATTTATCAAAAACAAAACAATTAATATAGTTAGGAATAAATTTAAAAAATGAAACATAAGAGTTCCTCATTTTCAACTACCTTGTGACAGATTATTGAAGCCCTAAGTAATGGAGAGATGTACCATCCTCCGCTGACCATTATTATTAAACCACCAATTTTACTCAGTTTGATCTACAGAGTCAATAACATCCCCATCATAAGTCAGCCTGCCATTTTACCAGAAATTGAGCTGACTGCTAGACACAGCTGCACAGGCATGTACTCTCAGCCGGTGAGAGGTAGAGGCAGGGGAATCAGGAGTTCAAGGCCAGCTTCAGTTACATAGTAAATTCAAGGCCACCCTGGGTTCCATGAGACCCTCTGTCAAGCAACAACAAAAATAAACTAACGCCAATAAAGACACATAATGAGAGACTGAAGAGATGGCTCAGTGGTTAGGAACTCTCTGTACTCTTCCAGAGGGTCTGAGTTCAATTCTCAGCACTCACATGGGGTTAATGGCACCTCTTCTGGCCTCCACTGGCGTAGCATGCCCATGGCACACAGACACACACAGGCAAAACACCAATACACATTAAATCAAAATAACAAATCTTAAAAGAAACATAATTTTTAAAAGCTATTTTTTTAAAGATTTATTTCTTTGTTATGTATACAACATTCTATGTACGCCTGCAGGCCAGACGAGGGCGCCAGACCTCATTACAGATGGTTGTGAGCCACCATGTGGTTGCTGGGAATTGAACTCAGGACCTCTGGAAGAGCAGTCAGTGCTCTTAACCTCTGAGCCATCTCTCCAGCCCCTAAAAGCTATTTTTTTAAATCTTGTTTTCTCCTTCAATGGTGAATGAAAGCTTTGCTGGGTATAGTAGTCTGTGCTTGTATCCATGGTCTTTTAGTGTCTGCAGCACATTTATCCAGGACCTTCTGGCTTTCATGGTTTACATTGAGAAGTCAGGTGTAATTCTGATAGGTTTACGTTTATATGTTACTTGACCTTTTTCCTTTGCAGCTCTTAATATTCTTCCTTTGTTCTGTACGTTTTGTGGGGTTTTCTTACATTTTTTATTGATTTTTTTGAGTTCTACATTTTTCTCTGCTCCCCTCTCTGCCTCTTCCCTCCCCCTTCAATCCTCCCCCAAGGTCCCCATCCTCCCAATTTACTCAGGGGATCTTGTCTTTTTATACTTTCTACTCCCCATGTTGATTAGATCTATGTAAGTTTCTCTTAGTGTCCTCATTATTGTCTAAGTTCTCTGGGATTGTGGTTTGTAGGTTGACTTTCTTTGCTTTATGTTTAAAAACCACTTATGAGTGAGTACATGTGATAATTGTCTTTCTGTGTCTGAGTTACCTCACTCAACATGTTGTTTTCTAGCTCCATCCATTTTCCTGCAAAATTCAAGCTGTTGTTATTTTTTCTGCTGTGCAGTACTCCATTATGTAAATGCACCACATTTTCCTTATCCATTCTTTGGTCAAGGGGCATTTAGGTTGTTTCCAGGTTCTGGCTATGACAAACAAAGCTGCTATGAACATAGTCAAGCACATGTCCTTGTGGCACGATTGAGCATCCTTTGGATATATATCCAAAAGTGGTATTACTGGGTCTTAAGGAAGGGCGTTTCCTAATTTTCTGAGAAATCGCCACACTGACATCCAAAGGGGCTGTATCAGCTTGCATTCCCACCAGCAATGCAGAAGTGTTCCCTTTTCCCCACAACCTGTCCAGCATAAGTTGTCATTAGTGTTTTTGATCTTGGCCATTCTTACAGGTGTAAAATGGAATCTCAGAGTTGTTTTGATTTGCATTTCTCTGATGACTAAGGATGCTGAACATTTCCTTAAGTGTCTTTCAGCCATTTTAGATTCCTCTGTTGAGAGTTCTCTGTTTAGGTCTGTACTCCATTTTTTTTATTGGATTATGTGTTCTTTTGGTGTCTAATTTCTTGAGTTCTTTGTATATTTTGGAGATCAGACCTCTGTCTGATGTGGGCTTAATGAAGATCTTTTCCCATTCTGTAGGCTGTCGTTTTGTCTTGTTGACTGTGTCCTTTGCTTTACAGAAGCTTTTCAGTTTCAGAAGGTCCCATTTATTAATTGTTTCTCTCAGTGTCTGTGCTGCTGGGGTTCTATTTAGGAAGTGATTCCCTGTGCTAATGAGTTCAAGTGTACTTCCCACTTTCTCTTCTATAAGGTTCAGTATGGCTGGCTTTATGTTGAAATCTTTGATCTGTTTGGACTTGAGTTTTGTGCATGGTGATAGATAACGGGTCTATTTTCATTCTTCTACATGTTGATATCCAGTTATGCCAGCACCACTTGTTAAATATGCTTTCTTTTTTCCATTTGATATCTTTTGCTTCTTTATCAAATATCAGGTGTTTGAAGATATGTGGATTGATATCCAGGTCTTCTATTCTGTTCCATTGGTCCTCCTGTCTGTTCTTATGCCAATACCAGGTTGTTTTCAGTACTGTAGCTCTGTAGTAGAGTTTGAAGTCAGGGATTGTGATGCCTCCAGATGTTCTTTTATTGTACAGGATTGTTTTGGCTATTCTGGGATTTTTGCTTTTCCATATGAAGTTGAGTACCGTCCTTTTGAGGTCTTTGAAGAATTTTGCTGGGCATTGCGTTGAATCTGCTATTTTGTTT
Organism: Ondatra zibethicus; assembly: GCA_004026605.1. Taxonomy (NCBI): domain Eukaryota; kingdom Metazoa; phylum Chordata; class Mammalia; order Rodentia; family Cricetidae; genus Ondatra; species Ondatra zibethicus. The sequence goes on from PVIU01019626.1 coordinate 29,126, forward strand.
TTTAAAAAAGATTCATTTATTTATTATGTATACTGTGTTCTGCCTGCATGTATGCATGCAGGCCAGAAGAGGGCACCAGGTCTCATTATAGTTGGTTTTGAGCCACCATGTGGTTTCTGGGAGTTGAACTCAGGACCTCTGGAAAAACAGCCAGTGCTCTTAACTGTTGAGCTATCTCTCCAGTCCCTCTTTTTTTTTTCTCTCTCTCTCGATACAGGGTTTCTCTATGTAACAGCCATGGCTGTCCTGGTACTCACAGAGATCTACCTGTCTTAAAAGTTAATTTTTAGGGCTTGTTTCAGCAGCACATATACTAAAACTGGAATGATACACAGAAGATTAGCATGGCCCCTCACAAGGATGACACACGAAAAAAAAGTTAATTTTTAATATTTATATGAAAAAGAAGATTGAAGTCATGTTTTTAAAACTTGAAAACCTGTATCTCCAACAGCATTTAGTTTGCTTCTGGGCCTGGGGTGGCTCTGCTCATCTGCGGGGCCTCTCATGAGAGACAGCTAGCGACTGGGGCAACGTCCTTTTTCCTACTCTGCACTCCTGTGTCTGGAATCCAGGGGCTGCTTATCTACCTCTCTGCCAGGGTGGTCTTTCCAAATAAGGGCTCACAGAAAGCAGACTTCTGCAGGGCAGTTTAGACTCCTACAACAAATACCAGGGAACCAGGTGAGAGGCACATGGCTTTTTTTTATTATTATTATTATTTTTTTTTTCTGAGACAGGGTTTCTCTGTGTTGCTTTGGTTTGGAGCCTGTCCTAGAACCAGCTCTTGTAGACCAGGCTGGCCTCGAACTCACAGAGATCCGCCTGCCTCTGCCTCCTGAGTGCTGGGATTAAAGGTGTGCACCACCACTGCCTGGCCACATGGCTTTAATAATCTAGATTTGGAGGGTCCCCAGAGTCACTTTGTCAACATTCTGTTATAAGCCAGTCCCCAATCCAAGGGAGAGAAGGAGAGAATTAGATGGCTCAGAGGCTAAGAGCACTGGCTGCTCTTGCAGAGGTCCTGAGTTCAATTCCCAACTACCACATGGTGGCTCACAATCATCTATAATGAGCTCCGATGACCTTGTCTTCTGGTGTGCAGGCAAACATGCAGGCAGAACATTGTACACATAATAAATAAACCTTTTAAAAATACTACCCGAAAACAAAGAAGGGAAGGGATCTGGAATGAAATTCACCTAGGAGAAAGTATGGCAAGAATAAAAAACTATCTGAAGGAAGGCTAGAAATGCCACCCGAAGAGGATTGAGCTTTTTTAAGGCTTCTGCTAACACGCAGCAGCAGAGAGAGGTGGGTTAGAAAATGAAGTTGGGTGGAGGGCTGGGGCTCAGTGCTAGGACATTTGCTTTCTGTGTATCATGCCCTGAGTTCAACCCAGTACTGCTGAAAATGGGGTGGGGCGGATGGGAGAGCCAAGGTTACTCAAGGTCCCAAATGTCAGGTGCCTGCACAGTGTCACTTTCAGCAACTGTTGCCACTGATCAACATGCCCTTCCTCTCTCTTCCGACTTCCCCCACTCATTCCTTAGGGCTCCTCCCGGCAGGCCTCGCCTCCTTCATCCAAGTGTGGGTCCAGTGTTCCTTCCGTTGGGTTCCATGACTCCCTCAACACTTAGCTGTGCATTATTCTCATCCTCTCCCTGGTCACTTCCTGGGACCTAAGCTGCTTGCAGGCCCAAGGCATTCCTTTGAACCTACAGACCCCTAGCGAGTGATGAATGACTTAAGTGAGGGGGGGGTATTCCTAAGCCACACATGACTCACTCAGCCAGCCCTCTTGTTTTGTCCCAAGATCTCCTGTGTCACCTCCCTGCACAAGCCGACTAGAGCTAGGCAGAGCTAGTCCGAGGGATGCTAAACTAGTCCCTTAGTGTGAATAGCCGGCTCGGCAGTCTGCTCAGCTGTGGCCTCCCCTCAAGTCTCCCCAAATCAGCCAGTTCCTCTTCCCAGTTCCTCTCTGCGAGTAGATCGACCCGCTTCCAGCTAAAACCTTAGATGCGATAATAGGAGAAAAAAAATAACTAAGGGTCGAGAGTTGGACAATTGGTGGCAACGAGATGAACATAGATTAATGATGTGGACCTCGCCCTGGCCTCCTCAGCCTGGACTGGGGAAGGTTCATGGTTGATACCCATTAAAGGGCTTAATGAAATAATTATAATTCACACCCCAGAGCATCAGAGAATCAATACTGGGGAACTTTGAGCCACTCTGGGGGTGGCACCCCACTGGCTTCACAGTTCAGCTCAGCGGGCAGGGCAAGTAGAAGGGAAGGCAGTTGACAGGAGAGTTGCATTAAAAGAGGGCAATAATAGATTAAAAGCTGCCGGGATCCTGGTGACTGGATGTCGATAGCCTTTATTCCCTGCCTTGCCCCAATTCTGCCCCCTCCGTGCACTATTAGCCCAAATCGATGGGCTGTCAATTGACATCACCAGCTACAGCATTAATGCGAGCTCACAAAGGAAGACTGGCCTTCTATTACCACTTCTCTCGCTTCCAAATTACCACATAATGCAGGCCGTGGGCAGCTTGTGACATGTTAACACTATACACGATTTGTTGGGATTGGACTAAACATTTCATGGCTATAGATTTCATCAGAGACTTGATGACAGAAATAAACTGCCATCCGCGGGGAAATCACTGGAAATAATAGAATTAGGCATTGTTTGGGAATCCAGAGGGACAATGCAGGGATGATGAAGGAGGAAGAGGAAAGAGCTCCCCAGCCGATGGCCTCCTGTGGGGGCAGCGCCAGAGAAAGAAAGACTCCAGTCGAAAGGCCTTTTCCTCAGTCTCACTAAAGAACAGGTATTTAGATTTTGTCTGAGGGTTTATTTTCTATTTTCTTTTTTATTTTTTTTAAAGATTTTTTCTTATTATGTATACAATGTTTTGCCTGCATGTGTGCCTGCACCCCAGAAGAGGGAACTAGATCTCATTACAGATGGTTGTGAGCCACCATGTGGTTGCTGGGAATTGAACTCAGGACCTCTGGAAGAGCAGCCAGTGCTCTTAACCTCTGAGCCATCTTTCCAGCCCCTTTATTTTCTATTTTCACACAAGAACTGGAAAAGATTCTTTCCCCATGACAACCAGGGATGTGATCGATGGCTGTGGTGTGAACTGTCCTTGAATCCTAATCCCAGAACCTTAGAGAGTGACTTTCCAAATTTGAAAGTCAGGTCTTTATAGAGAAGCAAATGTTTAGGGTCATGCTTCTAAAATACTAAATTTACACACTGACAAGCACAATATGACAGCCAGGTGACTAGAGAGTCAGGAGAGTCCCCTCCTTGGCAAGTATGACTCTTGCCCAAACGTTGACTTCAGACTTCCAGTCTCTACTCTGGAGACAAGGAATCCGTTGTTAAGCTGTCTATGTGTTCGGTGCTTTTTATGGCACCTTTAGGAAATAGTGTTTACTCAAAGCTAATGATAGGCCCATTTACTGAGCCCTCTCCCAAGTCAGCTGCTTTGCACATACTGGCTCACTTCATTCTCCTGATGATCCTAAGGTCGAGTATTCTAACCTCCACTCCTCAGGTAGTTTCAGAAAAGTAATTTGCTCAGCATTGCATACCTTTAGAGGGGTACAACAGGAACAGGAGAAATACTGAATCAACAAAGAAAGCTTCTGTTGGACTTCCCAAGGTTCAACTAGTTTCTTGCTTGTTGTTGGCCTTCTTTTCAAGTCTGCCCAGTATTTCCCACTTGAGAGTGGAAACTATGTGGCTTGAATTGAGCCCCACTGCAAATACAGATCAAAACATAGGGCATACCACCATGCCCTCAGACTTGCCTTCCTCCTGCATCTCCCTCCTAAGTGCTGGACTCCAGGTATGAGGCATCTCCCCTAGCCTTAGCTACTTGTGAATAGAAAAACTTTCATTTCTCTTCCTCCTCCACCACCCCAATACTCTAACAGCTCTCACTTGTTATCTGCTCTTTCCCCTTACAGCCACTCGGAGTTAAGTAGTCACAAAAGATCTTGTGATAAGCTTCCATGTCTGCAAAATGTTCAAATAGCTAGCTAAGGGAGTTCAGGACTAATAAACAGCAATGGGATAGGGTTTTGTTAACTAAATGGTTTTGCATCGTTCTGTGAATATACACAAAATATTGACGAAGCAAGTAAGAGATGGTATATGAACTGTTGTCTTTTTTTTGTTTTTTTTGAGACATGGTTTCTCTGTAGTTTTGGAACCTGCCCTGAAACCAGCTCCACCAGGCTGGCCTCGAACTCAGAGATCCTCCTGCCTCTGCCTCCATGTGCCACCATTGCCCAGCTAACTGTTGTCTTTTCTTAGAGGTGTGATAGTTACAGCCAAGGCTGACCCTGAACTCACAACCACTGCTGCTATTGAACTTCTGCTCCTTACTGCTACACTACAGTCATACCAAGTTTTATTTGGTGCCAGGAATGAATCCTACTGGGCAAGCATTACCACCTGAGCCTCAGTTCCCAGTACATTGTCTTTCTAAAGGTCATCTCAGAAATGAGTTTAAATTCAAAGGCTAAATTAAGACCGGAACTTACTCATAGCCACCGAGCCTTTGCTTTTCCTACCCCACTTGATTCTATACTCTCTAGTCTACCCCCATTTACACACTAAACTCTCTACACAGGCCATGCCCCACCCCATCACTAGCAAAGCACTTGCTCACATGCTTGGACATGAATGTGGACGTTAGGGCCTGCCTCGGCCTAACAGCCTGTTTTTTGTCATGCTGCCAGTGTGAAACATGCAACATGTGAAAACAAGCAAAAAGCACCCCCAACGAAATTGTTCCAGCTGGGCATGGTGGCTCATGCCTTTAATCCCAACACTCAGGATGCCAAGGTAAATCTGAATGAGGGCTCTTAGTCTACTGTTCCATCCTGCCTTGAAAAAACCGAGAAAAATATTTCCTGGCAGTTGCTTTATAGTTACTGCCATCTGCTGGACAAAACTATCTTAAAATCTATATGGACAAGATCATGTGAAACAGATCACACTTACAGGCCCAACCACTGCTCCATTCTATCTAAACTAAGACACTATTGCTCAAGTCTAGAGCCTTGAACTCAGTATCATTACCTGCACACCTTTAATCACAGCACTTGGGAGGCACAAGGGTCTGGCGTTCAAAGTTAGCCTATCTACCAAGTGCCAGGGGAAACTCTAAAGCTACAGAGAAACCTTGTCTCAAAAAGACAGAAGTCTTAAGTTACCTGAGGAAACTTTGAGAAATATAAAATTAGCTAACTAAAGCCTGGCATGTTAGTAATGCCAGTGACCTCAGTACTTCCAGGCCAACATTAAACAGGTAACATGCTAAACTCTGGAATTACTTTCCTTGTAATGGATTTAGGGACCAAAGTAAATGGCAGGAGGAATAATGCTGTCCCTGAACATCCTGTCCTCTAGTTTTGCTTAGTGCTAAACTTGATACATTTTCCCAGATAAACTACAATGCTATTTTTCGCTTTTTGCGACAGGGTTTGTGTCCTGGAACTAGCTCTGTAGACCAGGCTGGGTCATCCACCTGCCATGCAGGTACTGCCACCACCTAGCTTTTTACTTTTTATAGAAGCAGGGCAATTGTATGCTGGTAACCCTATTGCCTTCAGAACAGGAGAGATTCCCCACCTGTCCTTTGACCTTCAGGTGTGTTCTCCTAATACAGAAAAGAAAAATCTACAAATATCTAATAGCCAGAACAGCAAGCACCATGGGTTTAACATTGGAAGATTGGGAGCAACACTGCATGTAAAATTTACTGAAGTATTGACTCCCTAATATCCTAGAGAGGAATATGGTCTGTGCGCCAAAATACTGATACAGAATGAGGCAGAGAAAAGGCTCACTTATCTTTACATAAATTATATGCAGCAGGTTGCTAGGTTTTCTCCCTTTACCTGAGACGCTAATTTAAGGACTGTGGCCACAAAAGCTTTAATTACACATAAGGCAGTCCATTACCATACTACCAAGGAACCAGGAAAAACATCTGACCTAAAAAACCAAACAATCCCAAGTAGCCGAAGTAATAAAAATGTAGCATGGTAGGCTGTGCATATACCTTTTCCTAGTATACAGGAAAGCTGGTTTATAATCCAAGTGGCAATGTGACCTGTAACGTCGTAACCCCAGCCCTGTAAAGGGTTGAAAAAACCCGATTTCCATACAATTTGTGTCACTAGCCTACAAGAGCAGCTCTAAGCACTACAGCAACATTAGGCTAGGTTGCTGTATGCAGCATTGCACCTTACTGTGCCAACTACCTGCCACTTGGGAACAAGGCTGACCACTAGGTGGCGGCTCAAATCACTCACCATCTCCTGCGATTCAGTCACTTTTGGCATAGTAACTGACCAAACTTGAGTTCTCTGCTTAGAGATCAGCCTTGCCCTCAAAGCAGAAACTAAATCTGGTTAAATCAACGGAAAGCTCCAAGTTAAAACTAAAACATGTGTCTCACACAACCTTATTCTCCCAAGGTTAAATTTCCAGTCTCTACCCTAAATCAATGTCAGGTATGTCCTGCCTCAAACATTACCTTTAATTATAAGTTAAATCAGTCAGGGCAACTGCGTGGTGCCAATTTAAATATCTTTATTAGACATTCCATTCTCCACCTGTTTTATTAGACATTGCATTTTCCACTTAGGATACAGTGCTTATAAAGTGCAATGTTTATTTCCACTCCCTGTGCACATGTTCCATGTTCAAGTATTGAGAATGCCCAGTAAATTTATTGTAGCAGTTTGAATTTGAAAACTGCCATGAAACTTGCT
>PVIU01019627.1:0-35934 GCA_004026605.1 Ondatra zibethicus
AAAACAAAACAATGTATGGAAAAAAAAATAAAAAAAAAAAAGAAACGATTCTTCAAGCCCTACATTTACTTGCATCTTATGATTCCAGGTTGTGACCTACAGTATGAGAAGTCTGGCGATAGAAAATACCCAGTCCTTATCTTATGTAACAACTGCAGAATATAGACAGTTGATTTCTGTAAACCTCTCTTTTATCCAGGTCCCACTGCTAATCTCTTTCATTCCTCTACTCAGTGGAATCTACAGCTGCTTGCTTTGTTGCTCCCCCAGGAGGCAGGGTTTGGACATTTCTCCTCCCTTTCACTGACTCCCTAGGTGCTCCCACATCATCAGATGGCTTTCAGGCCATCTGTTGGCTCATTATTTTCTAGTCACTATCTCCAAAACTCTCCTAAGTTTCAGAGTTTTAGCTGCATTTTCTTTATTTCACATTCTTGAGGGTTTTACTCTGCCCCATTTCTCAATCATAAAATATTCACCATTTCAAAAGTAGCTGTCAACCTTCTCATTCATTCATGGCCCCGCATCTTTTCTTCCTCAGTCCCCAAATCTCCATTCTTCTCATGTGTGTACCTTGCACTGTCATGGAATGTCCACTGTACACTTGAAACACATCTGTTGATGCTACATCTGACCACCACCGCCTTCACGGCTGCAGCCTTCTGTAACCTGAACTGTTGCGGACATGAGAATGCACCTCCTTCTAATTCTCCTGTCAATACTACCCACAGTGTTGTATTTGCCATACACTCATCAGAGCTATCATTTTAAACTGTAAAAATAGTAAAGTGACTGTTCTACACAAGTCTTGTTTTACTCACAATAGAAGTCTATACCCACATATCAGTTCTGCATAGGCTGCATGCTAAACTCTTTTGAGGAATTTCTAAAATTCACTCCTAATAGGGTCACATCCTAAGAGGTATTAATCTAACAAGCCTTATAAAGGGTTTTTGTCTTTGGTTTTAAAAATTTGGTGTGCTGTGTTCTGAAGATGTGTAGCCCAGTGACAGAGTGTGTAATTCATATACGCAAGGCCCTGAGTTAATTACTAGCAAGGAAACAAAATCAGAAAGGTAACTCTAAATGGTCAGCTAGATATAAGATACCTTTGTCTTGTTACTCGTTCTTTTTTTGAATTGATTTTCTACTTTCTCTCTTAGCTTGTTCTGCTTCAATTCCATTTGGCTTCTTTGATATTTGTAAAATACATCAAACATCTGTCTGCCTCCAAGTCTTCTCATTTGGTAAGGTTTCCCCTATGGCCTTATCGTGTTCTAACATGGTATGGATTTGGGTTGCTTAATTGTCACAATTCAGTAAAATATAAACTCCAGGGTGGTTGCGAGAGAACCACTGTAACGTCCCTTACCTCAAGGATACTTTCTTATCTATAAGAGGCTTTAAGTGAATAATTGTTGAAAACGAAGTCTGTTGGAGGAGTGGCTGCTTGTTAATACTGGCCACCCAGAACTGAAATAACCACACAGACACTGTATTAATTTAATCACTACTTGGCTCATTAGCTCTAGCTTCTTGTTGGCTAACTCTCACATCTTAATTTAACCCATCTCCATTAATCTATGTATCACTACATGGCAGTGGCTTACTGGCAGCCCCATGGCCTCCCTCTGACTGTGCCTTCTTCTTTCCAGAATCCAGTTCTGTCTTCCCTGCCTACCTAAGTTCTGCCCTATCAACAGGCCAAGCCAGTTTCTTTATTCATTAATGGTAATTACAGCACACAGAGGGGACTCCCACATGAGAAGTCTAACAATATATTTAGCTTAGTTCAAATATTAAAAAAATCAATTTTTTGAAAGATGGGCTTAAGGAGCTGAATAAACCAAGAGATATGCTATAGTTTTGATGTACTCATTTGAGTTGCCAGTTGAACAAACACAGAAATTTTCATCAAGAAAGTGAAAATAGGGCTCTGTGGTTCATGAGAGAAACTGGGGTATAGAATTTTCTTAGCTTCCAGGTATTTGATTAGAGACGTCATGGGGAGTGGGAGAGAAGCCCAATAGTGCATATCAAGAGAGGAAAACATTACTTTCAAGAAGGCACATTTAGGAAACACAACAGCGTTCCTAAGAAGTGAAAGGGGAACCATGAAAGGAACAAAGGAACCACAAAGGGGTACGCCAAACTGCGTTACGAAGAGAACAGCCCTCACCATGCGTGACCTGAACTACTTTCTTTTGTTCTTCGTTCACCCTCCAGTTTCTGGTGATCCCTTCGGCCAGATGCTTAGAGAGTCTGTTCCTGTCCCACTCCTCACTATTTTCTTGGTGTACCCTTGGCTCACTGAGGTTATCAGAAGCTCAAGTGGATGCCTCGACATCTCTGTAGCAATAACGGGCTGCTAAGTCTTCTGCTTTATATTAGGCTGGTGAGATCCGGGATCACATCATGCGAATTTAGCCTGGCTTTAAGTTCCTGTGAAGCAATAATAGCATTCTGTATTCAAAATGGAGTTGAGCTGATAGGCAGCTGCGGGGACTTCACAGTACCCCCAGCAGCAAGGAAAATGTGGACTAGAAGGTGATAAAACTGTAATTAGAACGAGGCATCTGTCTCCCAGCTCCTACCAAACAGCTACTAATCAATGTGATCCCTCCCTCTGAGCAGGGAAGTGCTCACCCGTAGCTCTGCTGGATGCTTTCCCAGGCACTAGCAGACTGGGTACTGGTGGAGAGCACCCTGACTCTAGAGGAGGGAAGGAAGCATCACTGCTCAGGAAATGCATCAGTCTTTAAAAGATGTCTGTTAGGGCTTGTGTTGATGTACTCCTATTTCCCATCAATGGCATATTTCCTGCGCAATCGGGAGGCGCGTGACTACTGAAAGGATAGCTTGCTCTGGAATCTTTTCATGCTGATTACCTGGAAGTTTTTTCTCTTAATTTCTTGTCCCATATGTTTACTTGCACTTAAGACATTTTGTTCAGTTTGATAAGCTTATGAAGGAAGATAAAATAGATTTAATGCTATGCTATCAAATTACTATTTCCTACCAGTTCTGACTTGTACATCATTTTCCAGCATGTGATCTATAGTTTGCTTCTCTAAGAATCTTCCATATAAAGCACTCTTTAATTCTGTACTCTGAACAGTGCTGTACATTGTACCTCCTGCAGAAAGATTGACAGCGCAGCCTGGGTACTAAAGGCTTGCAGCTCTCTTACAGAAAAGAAACTGGTTTAAATTCTTTTGAATCTAATATTTCCCCAAACTTCGCTCTTTAGAGAGTTTTCCTTTTCCTTCTTCTCTAAGACATAAAACAGAATTAATGTTCCAAAGAAAAGTATTTAGCTAAAGCTAGATTAAATATTTCTTATCATTGACATTTAAATAATGCCTAAAATGAAGTCCAGAGATTTCCTGAGAATTTCCTAATCTCTATTCTCTATTACCACAGATAACTATATGTTATGCAATCATTTGGGATAAGTTGGCTAGGATTCCAGCTCATTCGTCTTCTCAAAAGAATAAAAATAAAAGTCAATCCTTTTATCATAATGATCAGTCAATTTAAAAGTTGACTCTGTTCTCATCCAATTTAGCTCCAGCAGACAGAGACCTAGGGCACAGTCGATGTCCTGTGTAGACTTTGATGCCCCATGTCTCAATACTTCCCAGGTGGGGATAAGCTGGCAATTCACTTTCTCTCCTTACAGAGGAGGATGCTCAGAGATTGATGACATTTGGTATGGTTTCACAAGATCCTGAAAAAGAAATCTGTGCGCACAGGTACTTTAGGTAACACATTTATGTAAAATTTTTAAAGTAACTAAAATGGGTGATTTTATATATTAAGCTTCTCTGTAAGGAATAAGTGTATAAATGACTGTGATATTAAAAATAAAGATGAATAACTGGTCTGCAAATCAAATCAAGAAAATTATGATCAAGTTTTACTGTGACAGACAGAATGAGACCGGCCTCTGTTGGCGCATATATCTGAGTACTAGTTTCCCAGTTGTTGAAACTGTTTGGGATGGAATCGGCAGTGTGGTCTTGTTGGAAGTGGTATGTAAAGGGGTGAGGTTTTAGCTGGCCTGTTAGGGTTTGCTCTCTGCCTCCTACTTGCTGATAAAGATCTAAGCCCCGGCTCCATGCCTCCCTGCCTACTCCTACTATCTCCATCATATTGATCATGGACACACACTCAGAAACTGTAAGCCTCCCCCCCGACCTCTTTCTTCCATAAAAACCTTCATCATGACGTCTTATCACAGTGATAGAAAAATAACTAAGAAAATCACCATTCTGATATTTAAGCTTTTTCTAAAGTACAGAATCACATGGCTCAAGGAAGTGTAAGACTTCAAGAGGTAAGAAATCATGGCTAGCATAAAAATATGGACTAGATATTGAGAGGGACAGAAAGAGTAAAGAAAGTCACCAAGTGATTAGAAATTTTTATTTTATAAATAATGAAATTTTTACAGAAATTCCTATTTTTAAACAATTTTTTCACTAGAAAGACTGTAGCCTATAACACATCCTTAAAAGGAAAAGAGGAGGCAGGAGAGGAGGCATGTGACTTGAAAAAGGATAGCTGATATTTGTTTCTCATTTTTATATGACTTGGATATATGTTCTAGAGATAGAGTGATGTGCACACACAGTCAGGGGTGGGGTGAAATAAGGCAAAGAAAAAATGGAGAGACATCGAGAAGTTTAGATGTGACCAGACTAGAAGACTAAAATATGTTTCTAGGTATGGGCAGAAAGTATTTTTTTTTAGATTTTCTCTTTTCAAAATCTTCAAAGATGTTTCACAAAATAGGGAATGCTTATTTTCTGGTCTGAAGTCCGATGTATGTTTCTTATCAATGGATGGTATATGATGGGTTAAAGAAGGTCCAGAGATGTCTGATTTCTAGCTAAGTGTGAAGGAAGAATAATTGGATCGAAGAAGCTTTATCTTTACCAGACTTAATGGACAGTGGGAAGGATTAATGCTTTCATGAGTGACATAATGTAATCTGGATTTCACTTTTGAAAATGAAGATAAAGACATCCCAAACAATGTGCTTTAATTCATCTTAACATATTCTTACTGAGGAAAGTTTTTGTTTTTAGTTATTTATTTTATTTTTGAGATTACAATAAAATCATATAATTTCCCTGTTCCCTTTCCTCCCTACAATCATCCAGTAATATCCTTGATTTCAAATTCATGGCCTCTATTTTTTTATTAACTGTTGAAAGTTTATATAAATGTGTTTCTTTTTTCTTTTTCTTTCTTTTCTGTGCTACTGGTATATGTTTGAAGGTGAAGATTTAAGAAACTAAGCAATTGTTTATATTTTCTATGCAATCAACTACATTTAAAGACATTTTGGCTTGCATAATTATCTTTGCTGATCATTTTTTCATATTCACAATCAGATGCAGATAATGGTGATTGTGTTTGTATTTTCCAGAAAAATAAAACCAGTAGACTATATACATATATAGAAGAAATATGTATTTTAAGGCATTGACTCAATTATATGAAATGTCAAGCCCTAAATATATAGGACAGGCTTGAAGGCTGGAGACCTAAAGAGAAGATCCAATGCTACAGTTTAATATTGAAGGGTACATGCTTTGAACAAAAAGACAGCCAAACTTGGGTGGAGATGATAGTTCAGTTGGTAAAGTACTTGACTTGGAAGCACAGGGACAAGTGTTTGGTCTCCAGAACCCACATTAAATAGTCTAGGCATGGTGGTGTAATTGCCTACAATTCTAGAGTTGGTGATGCAATGACAAGAGACTCCCTTTCAACTTCAGGCTACCCAGCCTAGCCTGTTTGGGAAATGAGAGAGCATGGCATAAAAATTAAAAAGTACAGGCACCCTCTCCACTCCTACTAGGAGTCTATGTGACGTCATCCTGTGGATTCCTGGGAGTTTCCCTAGCATCAGATTTCTCTCTAACCTTATAATGGCTTCCTCTATCAAGATATCTCTTTCCTTGTTCTCCCTCTCTCTTCCGCCCCCAACTCAACCATCCTGTTCCCTTTTGTTCTCCTCTCTCTCCATTGGCCCCCCTTTTCTTCAACCCTCCCTTTCCCCCTTTCAATTTCCCCAGAGGATCTTACCTATTTCCCCTTCCTAGGGGCATCCATTCCTGTCTCTCTTAGTGATCTTCCCCTGTAATCAGACTGATGACCACCCAAATTGTCATCGTAGACCCTTCATCCAGTAACTGATGGAAGAAGATGCAAAGATCCACAGCTAAGCACTGGTCCAAGTTCCATAGTACAGTCGAAGAGAGGGAGGAGGGATTGATTATATGAGGAAAGGGGTCAAGATCATGCTGGGGAAATCCATAGAGACAGTTGACCCAAGCTAGTGGGAGCTCACTGACTCTGGACTGGGAAACCTGCGTAGGACCAAACTAGGCCCTCTGAAGGTGGATGATGGTTCTGTGGCTTGGCCAGTCTGTGGGGCCACTGGCAGTGGGACAAGGATTTATCCCCAGTGCATGAACTGTCGTTTTGGAGCCCATTCCCTGTGGAGCGATACCTTGCTTAGCCTTGATACATGGGGGAGGGGTTTGGTCCTGCATCAACTTGCTATGCCAGACTTCATAGACTTCCCATGGGATGCTCTACACTTTCTGAGGAGTGGATGGAGGCTTGGGTGGGGGTAAGGTGGGGGGATAGCAACAGGAGGTGAGGGAGGGAGACCTGTGGTTAGTATGTAAAATGGAAAAAAACCTTCTGAATAAAAAATTTAAAATAAATAAATAAAATATCCATGTTATCTGAGGAATGGCACCCAAATGTCCTCTGATCTGCACACACACACACACACACACACACACACACACACAGAGAGAGACAGACAGACAGACAGACAGACAGACAGACAGACAGACAGACAGAGGAAATTAATTCAAGCTGGTAATGGAAACTATAGAGCATGATACTGTTTTTACTATATTTAATATTACATATGCTAAAACTGGCAATGTGGTTTTTAAACATATATAAAGGCATGCATAAGCAAACATTGCCATTTTTAAAACAATGATGAATAAAAAGTGTAGAACATGGCTATTCATAGGCAGGAAGCATCCATAGACATTGGGAGGCTGCTGAATTGGTTGCTTGGCTTAAACAACACATCATATATTTATTTTCCAAACAACAACTTAGAAGGAAAAGTTTTACCATCTTACTTCTAGCTAATAAGATCCCAAGATGAATTGTAGATCTTACTAAATATGATTTAAGTGTTACCTTGCCAAGAAAACGTGGGATTGTGTGAATTTCCCCACTATTTCAATAAGTGCTGTCAAAAACATCCGCTTTTGATATTCCCCAGCCTCAAAGATTTAAATTCATTTAGTGCTTTTGAAGAGACAGTATCTGTTGCCTCTAGGGAACATCCTCTATTCTTTCCCCATCACAATCCTGTGCTCTGTAGGATGTCTATATTAGTCTCAAATTCCAATCGCTTTCTTCCATTTTCTTAAGCTTTCCAATAGCCATGGTGTCCACAGTAGGACCCAGTAGGTGCTTCTTCTGAATCTGTTCAAAATCCTTTTGTCATAACTGCTGGCACAGTTGGATCCGGTGCCTATCAGACACTACATTGTTCTTGGCACCTCTTACAACTTCTCATCAAAAGCACAGCTGTGGCATTGACCTTTAATGATATTCAGAGAATTGGCTACATTTTATGAAACAGGCACGCCATCCTTCAAAATTCCCAACACCTTCTATTGGCTTTGGAATTGAGCCAATTTATTAAACTGCTAATAAAAAATTAATCAGCAATTATGTAGTATACTAGCACAAATTTTCTCAGAATTTTTTTTACAATGGCAGCTAATGTATTGAGGACTCCAGTGAACTCTCAGCAGTATAAGACTCAAGAAAAGTAAGACAGAAAAGGCATGAGTGATTGGAGACGTTCATATTTTGGCATTTCAAAATTCTGCAGGAAATGAAAAAAATCTTTTTAGGCATTCTAATTGAATGTCCAATGTTGTTTGGAGAGACAGCTCACTAATTAAGAGTAAATACTGCTTATGCAGAGGATGTGAGTTTGTTTCCTAACACCTATAGTTGGTTTGTTCTTTGGATGGCCAACCAGCTCCCAAATAAAGAGATGCAGAGACTTATTAATTATGAATGCTCGTCCTTAGCTCAGGCTTGTCCCACTAGCTCTTTTAATTTAATTTTTACCTATTTGTTATTCAGGTAGGTTTTTCCATTGTGGCTTTTTACCTTTCTTTCTTGGTGTATGTCCTGTTTTCCTGCTTCCTCCTTGTCTGGATGGCTGGACCCTGGCATCTTCTTTTCTTTCTTCCTTCCTTTTCCAGCCTAAATTCTCCGCCTACTTATTCTCCCTGTCCTCTTGCTCTGCCTATTCCTCCTTCCGCACTATTGTCCCTTCACCATTTTATTAGACCAATCAAGTGTCTTAGGCAGGCAAGGTAGAACAGTAACACATCTTTACATAATTGAGCAAATGTGACACATCTTTACACAGATAAACAAATATTCTGCAACATCAATGAATGCATCACATATTAATGTAGTTAAACAGATGCAACATATCTTTACATAGTTAAAAAAAACTCTGCAAATATACCTATATCACATAACTCACAATTGCTTGGAAATCCAGTTCCAAGGGGTTACAATGCCTTTGCCTCCAGATGCACCTGCACTGCTGTAAACAGACCCAAACGTACACACACACACACACACACACACACACACACACACACTTAAACTTAATTCTTTGAAACAAAACAAAAAACAAAAAAGTATTTTCTGAGACAAGAGGAGTCTGCTATTTGTTTTTATTTTTATTAGTTCTTTGAGAGTTTTGTGCAATGTGTTTTGGTCATATTCACTTTCCAATTCCTTTCCAATTTAACACCCTCCATACTCACCCCAAAAAAGGACACCCAGTTGGTGTCTTTTAAAAAAATTCTTCAAGTCCAATTTGTGTTGACTAAATTTTCTTAGATTTTTCCACCGAAGAGTGGTCAACTTACAAGGAGATGCCCTCTAGAGAAAGCTTTCTTTCTATTTTCCGGCAGCTCTGCAGGTTGGGGTGGGATTGTATGTCAATTCCTCTGTCGGTCCTGGGGATTATATAAGTAAATGTCATTGTTTAGGTTATACTGAGATGTTTAAAAGTCTAAGTTTTAATTTTACAGGAATTAATTCTAACTAATATAATATTTTTAAAATTTTAAATTAAATATTACATAATTTCCCCCTCTTTTTTCTCCATTCAACACCTCCTATGTGCCTCCAATATTCGCTTTCACTTTACTTATCTATATAAAATAATAAATATTTAAATACAGCCTACTGAGTCTATTTAGTTTTGCTTTTATGTATGCTTTTTGGGGGCTGGCCACTTGGTGTTGGGTAACTAGTGGCTCATCTCTGGGGGAGACTAATTCTCCTCTCAGCCGTCTTTAGCTTCTTGTCATTCTTCCTTTGGGGATGTGGCCCTGTGAAACTTTCTTCCATCCACATTGTGACATCACTTGGTGTCAGACTTGTTCGGGACTTGTTTGGGCAGCCATGTTGACCAATGGGACTGAAAGCTCCCCTTGCCCCTCAGTTAGACTTGTTCGGGTCTTGTTTGAGCAGCCATGTTGACCAATGGGACTGAAAGCTCCCCTTGCCCCTCAGTGACCTGCTCTCTTAGTGTGAAAGGGTGTTGTGCAATCTGACGAGGGCAGAAAGTTGTCAGTCGTCTGACCCAGCTGTGACAGCTGTGAAACAATTGCCAACACAGCCGGATAACTACCTAGAGGTGGAATGAAAAAACTTACACCTTGACCATAAGCAACAGTTGTTTAACAGGATTGAATGTTGAGTGGACAGGAAGGAAATCACGCCTGGTTCTGCAACCCTGGCCAACTGCCTGTGGCGAGCGAGTTCATGGAACATAGGATAACCTACTGCTGTCGCTTCCGTAAAGTTTAATTCCTAACTGCATTCTAAATGCTTAACCTTCTAACCACAGATAAGTGTGGTTCTCACCTCTTATCCTAGAAGCTTTATTTCTTTTCCACTAACAGAGACCATTAAAGAAAGCTACAACTGGCTTAAATGCAGAGAACAACATAAGAATAATAAGAGTAGAAGAATAAAAAAATACAAAGTCAAAAACACAGAAAATATATTTAACAAAACAATAGAAAAAATTCTCTAACCTAAAGAAGCACATGCCTATAAAGGTACAAGAAGCTTACACAATACCAAATAGATTGGATCAGAAAATGAAGTCCCTGAGTTATGTAATAATCCAGACAGAAACTAAATAGAGAATGAAAGAGCTAACAGATGTTATGACTCAAATGGCCCTAACATATGTCTACAGAATATTTCACGCAAACACAAAACACTTTCCTTTTAGCACCTCATGGAACATTCTTCAAAACTGACCTTATGCTTCATCACAAAGCAAGTCCCAATAGATACAAGAAAATTGAAATAACGCCCCTGTATCCTATCAGACCGCCATGGATTGAAACAACAGAAAACCTACAAACTCATAAAAATTTAACAACTCTCTACTGAATTATCTCTGGCTCAAGGAAGAAATAAAGAAATCAAAGACTTCCTAGAATTCAAGAAAAATGAATTAGCAACATACTCAAACTTATAGAATACAATGAAAACAGAGTGAAGAGGAAAGTTCATAGCACCAAGTGCCTACAGAAAGAATTTGGAGAGATCTCACACTAACAACTTAACAGCACACCTGAAAGCTTTAGAACAAAATAAGCAAACTCACCCAGGAAGAGAAGGCAAGAAATAATCAAACTCAGAGTTGAAATCAATAAAACAGAAACAACTGTGCCTGGAGAGGTGCGTGTCTGGGTCCCTGGTTGGAGGGCCCTACTTCCTAGGTCCCTACCCCTTGAGGCACATCCCACACCCCATCCCTATCCACTGATACCCCAGAGACCTAGGAATAGCCTCCCCACACCCCAATCACTGCTCACATTGTTTGTGACCACTGGAGCCTTGGCCATGCCCACACCTGGAGAGGTGAGTGTCTGGGTTCCCTGCTGGAGGGCCCTCCTCTTTAGGTCCTAGCCCTGAAGGCACATCCTGTGCCTCACCCACCCAAGCCCCAGAGACCTGGGAGCAGCCTGCCCCACCTCCAACAGCATCTGCTGCCATTGAAGCCTTGGTCCCACCTATACCTGGAGAGGCAAGTGTCTGAGTTCCCAGATGGAGGGATGTACTCTCTAGGCCCTGGCTCATGGTGGCAAATCCCTCATACCACCGCTACCCAACAAAGCCCCCAGAGACCTGGGAGCAGCCTTCTCATATACACTCCCAAAACCCCCCACAGCATCTGCAACCACCAGAGCCTTGGCCCCACCTGCACCTGGAGGAGTCCCAGAGGCAGATCAGTGACCACCAGAGGCACGGACCCACCTGTACCTGGAGCAAGGGCAACCACCTAAGTCATAGGCCCCACCTGTACCCACTGAAGGAAGAGAGGAGTAGATGATGGTATGAGAATAAAATCAACAACATAAAGATCAATATGGCGCCATCAGAAACTAGTGGTTCTACAGCAACACGACCTGAACATCCCAGTGTAGACAAGGCAGAAGCAAACAACCTTAAAAATAACTTTATGAAGATGATAGAGGCCCTTAAAGAGAAAATGAAAAATTCCCTTAAAGAAGTGGAAGAAATGACAAACAAAATTTGAAAGAAATCAGCAAGTTCTTTAAAGAAAGCAAAGAAATCCAAGAAAAAGCAATCAAACAGGTGAAAGCAACAGTTCAAGACTTGAAAGCTTAAATAGAGAAAATAATGAAAACATAAACCAAGGGAATTCTAGAAATGGAATATCTGGGTAAATGATTAGGAACTGCAGATTCAAGCATAAGCAACAGATTACAAGAGATGGAAGAAAGAATCTCAGGTGTTGAAGATATGATAGAGGAAATAGATTCATTGGTCAAAGAAAATGTTAAATCTAACAAATTCTTAACACAAAATATTCAGGAAATCTGGGACACCATGAAAGGATCAAATCTAAGAATAATAGGGATAGAAGAAGGAGAAGTCCAGCTCAAATTACAAAAAATACATTCAGCATAATCATAGAAGAAAACTTTCCAACCTACAAAAGGACATGTCTATGAAAGTACAAGAAGCTTACAGAACACCAAATAAAGTGAACCAAAAAAAGTTCCCTTGCCACATAATAATCAAAATACAAAACATACAGAATAAAGAAAGAGAGAGAGAGAGAGAGAGAGAGAGAGAGAGAGAGAGAGAGAAAGAATATTGAGCACCACAAAGGAAAAATGCCAAGTAAGATAGAAAAGCTGACCTATCAGAATTACACCTGACTTCTCTATGGAAACTCTGAAAGTCAAAAGGTCCTGGGTAGATATTCTGCAGACACTAAGAGAATGCAGATACCAGCCCAGACTACTATACCCAGCAAAGCTTTCAATCACCATAGATGGAGAAAACAAGATATTCCATGACAAAATCAGATCTAATCAATGTCGATCCACAAATCTAGCCATACAGAAAGTACTAAAAGGAAAACTCTTCCCCATGGAAATTAGTGACACACACAAAAACACAGGCAAATAGGTAATCCAAAGATGGGAAACACACACACAATACCATCACAAACAAAACCAAAAATAACAGGAATTAACAACCACTGGTCATTAATATCTCTTACTAGCAATGGTCTCAAACCACCTATAAAAAGACACAGGCAAACAGAATGGATACGAAAATGGAATCTTTCCTTCTGTTGCATACAAGAAATACACCTCAACTCAAAGACAGACATTACATCAGAGTAAAGGGTTGGGAAAAGATTGTCTAATCAAGTGGACCTAAGAAACAAGCTGGTGTAGCTATCTTAATATCTAATAAAATATACTTCAAACTAAAATTAATCAAAAGAGATAAAGAATGACATTTCATATTCATCACAGGGAAAAATCCAACAAGATGAAGTTTCAATAATGGACATCTATGCCCCAAATACAAGGGCACCCACATTTGCAAAAGAAACATCACTAAAGCTTAAATCACACATTGAACTCCACACACTAATGGTGGGAGACTTCAACACTCCACTCTCATCACTGGACAGGACTGCCAGACAGAAACTTAACAGAGAAATAAAGGGACTAAAAGAAGTTATGACTCAAATAAGTTTAACAGACATCTATAGAACATTCCACCTAAACACAAAAGAATATACCTTCTTCTCAGTACCACAGAATCGGTGACAAAGCAAACCTCAACAGATTAAAAACAAATTGGAGTAACCTCCTGTATCTTATTGGATCACCATAGCTTACAGTAAGAATTCAAGAACAACACTAATGCAGAAAGCCCACAAACTCATGGAAAATGAACAACGCTCAACTGAATTACCCTTGTGTCATTATCTATGAAGGGTTACCTTGTTCAGACTAGATACAGGATTGAGGGCCTTGGTCCTGCCTCAAGTGATGTGACAGATTTTATAGACTCCCCACGGGAGGCCACACCTACTCTGAGGTGTGAATGGTGGTGGAGTGGGGAGGGATGATAGGGGGATCGGGATGAGGGGATAAGTGAAAACTGGGGTTGGTATTCAAAATAAGATTGTTTAAAAATAAAAAAAGTAGGAACAAAAAGAGCAATACAAATAACCAATTAAAAAAGAGGTGGTTCTTTGAGAAAACCAACAAAATAGACAAACCCTTCTCCAAACTAACTAAAAGGCAGAGTAAGAATGTTTAAATTTTTTTAAAAAAGGAATCAGAAACAAAAGAGAGAACATAAGAACATGCACTGAAGAAATCTAAATAATATTATTTGGCCATACTTCAAAAACCTGTGCTCCAAAAAAATTGGAAAATCTAAAAGATATGGGCAATTTTCTTGGTAGATATCACTTATCAAAGTTAAATCAAGATCAAATTAACAATTTAAATAGACCTGTCAGTCCTAAAGAAATGGAAGCATTCATTCAAATTTTCCCAACCAAAACATGGTCAGGTCCAGATGGTTTAACACAAAATTCTACCACTTTCAAAGAAGAGCTAATATCAACACTCCTGAAATTATTCCACACAATAGAAACAGAAGGAACATTGCCAAATTCTTTCTATGAGACCACAGTCACCCTGATACCCAAACCACACATATGCAAAAAAAAAACAGGAAAGAAAGAGAATTAGAAACCAATTTCATTCATGAACACTGGTGCAAAAATACTCTATAAAATACTCACAAACCAAATCCAAGAACACATCAAAACTATCATGCAGCATGATCAAATGTATTTCATCCCATATGAAATTCTGTCAATGTAATTCACCATTTAAAAAAACTGAGAGAAAAGAAAAGCACATGATCATCTCATTAGATGCTGAAAAAAAAAACTTTGACAAAATTCAGTACCCCTTCTTGATAAAAATCTTGGCGAGATCAGGGATCAAAGGGACATACCTAACCATGCTAAAGGCAATGTACAGCAAACTAATAGCCACCATCAAATTAAGTAGAGGGAAACTTAAAGCAATTCTGCTAAACTCAGGAATAAGACAAGGCTGTCCACTCTTTTCATTTCTATTCGAAATAGTACGTGTTTTAGCAAAAGCAATGAAACAACTAAAAGAGACCCAGGGGATACAAATTGGAAAGAAAGATGTCAAAGCATTACCATTGCTATTTGCAGATGGTATGATACATACATAAGTGATACTTATACAAAAATTCTCCCAGGGAACTTCTATAGCTGATGAGTTCTTACAGTAAAATGTCTGGACATAAAATTAACTCAAAAATATCAGTAGTCCTCCTATAAACAAAAGATAAACAGACTGAGAACAAATCAGAGAAGTAACACCCTTATCAATAGACAAAAATAATATAAGATATCTTGGGGTAACTTTAACCAAACAACTGAAAAACCTGCATGACAAGAATTTCAAGTCTTTGAAGAAAGAAATTGTAGAAAATATCAGAAGATGCAAAGATCTCACATGCTCATGGATCAGTAGGATTAATGTAACAAAAATGGCAACCTTACCAAAAGTAGTCTACAGATACAACTCAATCCCTATCAATACTCCAAACACAATTCTTTACATACCTTGAAAGAACAATACTAAAATTCAATTGAAAAAGCAAAGACAAACAAAAAAATCATGATATCTAAAACAATTCTGTATAATAAAAGAACTTCTGGAGATATCACCATCTCTGGTTTCAAGTTGTACGACAGAGCAATAGTAATCAAAACTGCATGGTACTGGCATAAAAATAGAGAGGTTATTCATGGAATCAAATTGCAGACCCAAAAGTAAATCCACACACCATGGATATTTGACTTTTGACAAAGAAGCCAAAAGTATATAATGGAATAAATAAATCATCTTGAACAAATGCTGCTGGTATACCCGATGTCAGCACATAGAAGAATGCAAATAGATCTATATCTCTTATCTGGCATAAAACTCAAGTCCAAGTGGATCAAAGACCTCAACATAAACCCAAATACACTGAACATGGTAAAGGAGAAAGTGGGGGATAGCCTTGAAAGCTTTGGTAAAGGAGACATCTTCCTGAACAGAACACTGAAAACCCTCTGTAAGGGAAAGGACACTGTAAAGGACAAACCAGCAGTCTACAGAATGGGAAAAGTTCTTCACCAACCCAACATCTGATAGAGGGATAATGTCCAAAATATCTAAAGAATTCAAGAAACTAGACATCAAAAAGGCAAATAATCCCATTAAAATATGGGCTACAAATCTAAACAGAATTCTCAACAGAGGAGTCTCAATTAGCTGAGAATCACTGAAAGAAATGTTAAATGTTCTTAGCCATTGGGGAAGTGCAAATCAAAATGACACTGAGATTCTATCTCACACCTTTCAGAATAGCTAAGATAAAAAAAAAAAACACAAGAGATAGCTTATGCTGGAGAGAATGAGGGGCAAAGGGAACACCCCTCCACTCCTGGTGGTAGTGCAAACTTGTACAGTTACTTTGGAAATCTTTATAGAAATTTCTCAGAAAGTTGGAAAATGATCTACCGCAAGACCTAGTTGTACCACTCCTGGCTATATACCCAAAAGATGCGCCACCATACCACAAGGACATTTGCTTAAGTGTGTACATAGCAGAATTATTTATAATAACCAGAGCCTGGAAACAACCTAGATGTCCCTCAACTGAAGAATGGATAAAGAAATTGTGGTTCATTTACACAATGGAGTATTACTCAGCTCTTAAAAAGAATGACATCATGAAAACTGCAGGCAAATGGATGGAACTAGAAAAGATCATCCTGAGTGAGATAACCCAGATATAGGAAGACAAACATGGTATGTACTCACTTATAAGTGGATATTAGCCTTAAAGGATAATTGTGCTACAATCCACAGACCCAGAGAAGCTAAGTAACAAGGAGGACTAATGGGGAAGATGGTACATGAATCTCATTGTGAAGGGGAGATAAAATAGACATCAATGTTGGAGGGTTCTGGTTGGGGATGGATGTTGGAACAGGAGGGATCAGGTTGGGGTATGGTAGACAGAGAGAGTACTGGGAGAGACAACTGGAATCTGGGGGCATTTCTAAGATGAACTAGAAACCTAATATAATGGAAACCCCCCGGAATCTATTAGGGTGACCTTAGCTAAGCCCCCTAGTAATGTTGGATATGTATACTGAAATGATCATCTCGGCTGACCAGGCAAGACTTCCACTGGAGAGACTGGGACACCGACCCAGTCACAAAACCTTCAACCTACAGTTTGTCCTGCCTATAAGATATGCTGCAGAAAGATGATACAGAAATATTGGGTGTGACCAACCAATGCCTGGCTCAGCTTGGGTCCCCTACCTTGAGAGGGAGCTCATCCCTGAGGGCCAGGACCCAAAGGCAGAATACCTCAGAGATATAGGATAGAAGCAAATATGACTAGCAAAACGGAAAAAGTCAATAAAATGACTCCTGATTATATTCTGCTGTACTCAGATTTTTACCTAGCCCAACTGTCATCAGAGAGGTTTATCCCAGAAACCAAAGAGAACAGACGCAAAGATCATAGCCAAATATTACCCCGAGCTCAGGGAATCCTGAGGAAGAGGGGGCTGAAGAATTGTAGTAACCAGTGGCATCAAGGCACTACAAGAAAACCCAAAGAACCCAACTCACCTGGGCTCATAGAGATTAAACTGACAAGCAGGGAGCCTGCATGGGACTAACCTAGGCCTTCTGCATATATGTTACAGTTGTGTAACCTGGTTTTATTGTGGGATACCTAACAGTGGGAGCAGGAGCTGTCTCTGATTCTGTTGCCTTCTTTTGGGACCAATTCCTCCTACCAGATTGTCTAATCTAACCTTAATAGAAGACATTCCTACTCTCACTGCAACTTGAAATACAATAGCTGGCTGATATCCATAGGAGGCCTACCCATATCTGAAATGGAAGAAAAGAAGAGAAATATATGGGATTGGAGGAGGAGAGGTAGGGGGAGAGTCTGGGAGGAGAGGAGAAAGGGGAAACTTTGGTTGAGATGTGAAAGCAACAACACCAAAAGCAACTAAATGGAAAAAAAAAATAAAAGAAAATGAAAAGAACAGGCTGCTAAGAGATAACAACCAAACATGGCGAAATAAAATATTGCATTATAAAACAAAAACCATCGTTCTAAAGTTGGACAAGCCAAGTCAATAGAAAAATAAAAGAGCTGAAAGAGAAGGCACAATAATCAGAGCCCCACCTGTTCACACATTCGGCAGTTCCGTAACAGTACCAAACTGTAAGCTACCGTATATATGCAGAGGAAGTAACATAGACCTGTGAAGGCCCTGCGGTTGCTGCTGCATATCTCTGAATTCACATGAGCTTCACTCCATTGATTTAGAGAGCCATGTTCTCCTGATGTCCTTTGCCCCCTCTCTCTCCTTAACTCCTTTTGTCTCCTCTTCTGAGGGGGTTCCCTGAACTCAGGGAGGAAGGATTTGATGGAGACAAACCATTTGAGTTATGTATTCCAAGGCATTGCTCATAACATCACACTGTGGATCATCTCTGTATCTGTTCCTATCTGCAGCAGGAGGCAGCCTCTCTGACGATGGTTTGTTGGGGGAGGCTGCTTGTTCTGTCCCAGCTGCCCAGATCATGAAATAATCACATGGAAACTATATTATTTAAATCACTGCTTGTCCAATCACTTGATGTATTGCTAGCTAGCTCTTGTATCTTTGGTTAACCTATTTCTATTATTTTATATTTTTACCACAAGGTTCCAGCTGGCGGTTTGCGTCTTTCTCCTCTGGCAGCTCTATGGCATCTCACAGACTCCACCTTCTTTCTCCCAGCATTCGGTTTAGTTTTCCCACCTAGCTCTATTCTGCTAAGCCACTGGCCAATACAAATTTATTCATTAACCAATAAAAGCAACACATAGACAGAAGAACTTCCTACACCAATGGTTGAATAAAGCACTAATCTATATCATTAGGAGTCAGTTTATTGGTTTTTTTTTTAACACCAGTAGTATTGGTTTTGGATCTCTGGCTTGTTAGTTCTTGGTCACCCACACAGTGTGAGGTATGGGTTTCATCTTACGGAATAAGCCTTAAGTCAAATCAGACATTGGTTGAAGAGTCCCTGGAAATTCACAGATAAAAAGGTCAATATCATTTCTACATAAATTTGTTAATCAATATTTGTACATGAAAATATCAACATTAAAATTGAATCTCTGATTAGATAATAAAGGTATTTAATGTAGCATTAAACAAAACTTAAATTAATGCTACTAACTTGGTAACAGTTAGAGTGAAAGGAGACAGGATGCCAAAGCTATCCTTTATAAACAAAGTGCTATAAGTAGGCAGCAAGTAAAACCACTAAGTCTCTACCAATCTTACCTAAGGAGTCTTCTTCAATTTAAAAATCTGACCTTCCTAGCATTAACTGTTATGACATGGACTTATAGGCTAGGCTACTTTTGTCAGCGCCTAGGACAACAACCAAGCAATATTACATTGTTCTATACATTGTTCATAGAAGATAAAGTTTTATTATCTTTTTTGCTTTTAAGATTATAATTAGAGCATTTCTCCTCCTTTCCTAACTCCAAATTCTCTATATATCCCTACTTGTTATTTTTCAAAATTTATGACCTCTTTTCCTATTAACTTTTATTACATGCATACATAGACACACACATATATACATACACATATCTACATATTTATGTATCTATATAAATATTCATACATACATACAATGTGTTGATCTGTACTTAGGTTACTTTTTTTATATGTTTTCTGAGATGATTATTTGATATTGGATAACCAGTTGGTGTGTCTTTCTTGGGGAAGACTGTTTCTCTTGCTCTTACCATTCCTTAGTTGCCTGTCATTTTTTATGTAAGTTTGTTTGGGCTTTCAAAGTGTGTGCATGAGTGTGAGCATATGTGTGTGTAAATTTATTTTTGTGTATGTATGAATATATACACTCATAAAATCAAAATAGAATCATTTAACCCAAAGGCATGTTGTATAAAGTGAGAAAATTAACTATGGGCACAGAGCCACATCTTTGTACCATCAATGGTTTGTATTCTCCCTTGGTGCCCATGTAGATGGCATGTTACGCAGAGAGGGAAAAGACAACCAGGACAAAGGGAGCCAATACCCATCATCAGCTATAGTATATTGTACTATTAGGGTTTTCAATGAGACAAAAATCACTTGGCGATATCTCTCTGCCTATGACTTTCTTTACTTTATCCATCCATGTGTCTGGAGATAAAGTACAAATACAGAGAGACAAGAAGATGTATTTAGTTTTTTAAAGAAATTAACACACATGCTTCTAGAAGACAAGAAATCAATGTTAAGAATCTTTACAAAGCAAACAAGGCAGTTTTTTTTCTATGTCTGAGGGCAGGAGGACCAGCGGGTCTGGAGGAATGACTTCCAGTCCGCATTTAATCTTTCTTTTAAAAGATCTGTTTATTTCATGCGTTATACACGTGAATGTTTTGCCGGAGTGTAGGTGTGTCTTTCACACGTATCCCACTGCAGAGGTCAGAAGCAGGTGCTGGATCCCCTGTGTTTAGAATTATGGATGTGTGTGGGCCAAGGTGTTAGTGATACAAATTGAACCTGATTTATTTGCAAGATCAACAAGTGCTCTTAACCACTGAGCCATCTTTCTGATCCCACAAGCCCAAGCTTTAAGTTCTGAGAAAAAAAGCATGATCAAAATAATGAATCCAAGTTCACAGACAGAAGAGAACCATTGTTCTGGATGGTGTGGTCAGGCAGAGAGGTCAAGATTAGATACTGGTCTAAGGTAGTCATTGCTCTGCCAAGGAGTATTGTTATGGAAATTATGGAACTCATACATTATCTCTTAGAGTTCCTATTGATCAAAACAGTGTAAGTCTCAAGTTCTGCTGAGTCACATCATCCATGTTAGGTTTTTGGCAGCAGGCGATAAAAGTTCCAGGTAGCAAAAGAGAAAGATGATCTTGTTATTATAATAACTGAAATATGTCAGGAGAGCCAGCACAATGAAAGTAAATTTGGACCTCTGGATGAACTTGAACCCGAAACAAGGAGACTTTGCTTTGTTTCTCATTATTCTTCTTGCAGTGTCTTTGAACTAGAACTTAAAATCCCCAGGAAAGACACGGCCAGCTGTCAGTCAGTGACTGAGTCAAGCTCGGCCAGGATGCAAAATCATGTTTCAGGAACAGACTGCCAGGAATTCCCTTCATGACCAAGAGAATAGCTCATGAAGTGGTAGCTTTCAGAAAAAGAAAGGGCTGGAAAATAAATACGTGAGAATCCAATCTGCTATTAGCTTCCAGAGACAGAAAATAATGCACATTTGCTAAACAATGAAATGTTAAAATCACACTGTGGGTTCAGGTCTGATGGTTCCCAAGAATCTGCCCAGATTTCTTTTGCCTTTGATGCTATTATTTCTGTCGGTGGAAGATTCTTGCAGAGAGTTATGCTGTAGAGATGAGTGAAGGATTAAGTGTCATTTGAAGTAATTCTGGAAATACGCACTTCCTTCTGCAGGAAGTTACTTCCAGAGATAGAATGACTCCATTTAAAATAGAAAGACATGTGTCGTCACCCCAACCAGGCTAAAGTTAGTGATGGATCCCTTTAACTTTACCCTGACTCCTTTCGAAGAAATGGAAGGGTAGAAAGTGGCCAATGCATTTACCCCCTCATTCCTTGAAATGATACCATGAGTGTTCTAAGTCTTTCTGACAACTTCACCTTGCCCTATTTTCTTTCTTTTCCAGAATTCATTTATATTTAGAATTAGTACTATAATGTATTACTTGATTATACTTTTATGTATTGTAAGAGCATATTTTATTCAAAAGATGTACTGTACATTTATCTAACATTATATCTAACATCTATTTTCTTTCCACTCTTGGTTACACTTCTTTGATCACTATCTGTTTTCTTGTTTTCTCCAAGACTCTCCTCTCCTCTCCAAAGATGGAACACCACCAAGGTACTTGCCCATGCCCTGGAAGATGGGACAATGATTCATAGTGAACCCTTGTATCTTCTCCCCAAGTACCTAGGTTCATGTGTGGATGCCCTAATCTACAATTTGACAGTACTAGGAAGAGGCATCTTTATAAGATGATTCTATCACAAGAGTGGAGATGCCATGAATGGGATTAATACTCATAAAAGGCTCCAGAAACCTCTTTTTCTTTGTTAGAGCATCTTAAACTGGCTAAGGCCAGTAGACACCAAGAATAAGCAAGAATGAACTTTCTGAGTAGCTACAGCACATTGGACAGGTTTCCATGCAAATAAAGACTGTCTAACTTCCCCGCAGCAAAAGCGGTGGCACATATCTGTCATACAATCACTCAGGAAGTGGAAGTAAGCAGGAAGTAATCATCGATGACAGGGTGGGATTTTGTGGTGGTGCAGCTGTTGTGGAGTCACACATCTGTAAGTCATACCTTATCCATTGTCTGTAAGTCTGATAAATACGTCAGATTGCCAAGTTGAACATTAGATAAGTTGCTATCTTGAGGGAGTAGATGTTCATTCATATTACACCAGAAAAATTTAATGCAACAGAGCTAGAGATATAACTGGGCTTCAATGACCTTTCTCTTGGGGGCATACATTCTGAGAGAAGGTCCCACACAGCCCAGGCTGGCCTTAAACTCACTGTGTAATTGAGTGGTCATGAGTTTTTGGTACTCTTGCCCCTTCTTCCCAAGTGTTGAGACTGCAACAATGCACCACTATGCCCATCTCAGTCAATGTTTTTATAGATCAATATTTTAAAACTGAGGAAATATTACAAGTAAATTTCACTAACATGTAATCTTTTTTTCATCTGATCCTTTACCTCAGAAATTCTGTTTATGTGAAGCACTTAAATCCTTTCTTTCATCTGAACTGGGATGATGTACTGTCATTTTGCCAATATCTGACTAATTCTCTATATAGAGATCAAATAAAAATTACTCATTTCCTGGACAAGACCCATGTACAGGAATACATCTTAGCCTAACTGGGTCATGGAATATAAATGTGCAAAAATCACAAGACACATTCTCTGAGAGGGGAACTCTCATTTCCCAATTTCCCAGTAAAGACAATAAATGATTAATTGGGAGATCAAGTTAATATAAAATGTTTACATTAGATGTAACTTTATCTAAAATCATATTTTTCTAGTACACCTACAAACACACATTCTATATGAGACTTGGAAATCAAGATATCGTCTTGCCTAAAAGAATTATAAAAATAGAAATAAGAAAAAGTATATTTTTGTGAGATTTTATTTCTTTGTATATTACATCTATTTGCATGTAGGTGATATCTTTGGCTTATTTCAAATTATATCAAGAATGTTTTAATAAAATTTAACTTCACAGATTTGTGAAATTCATATAAATTTCCCAATTTAGGCAAAGGATGCTTATATTAAGCCTTTGATGAAATTTGTCAACAAAAAATAAACTAATCAGCAGAGATACACAAATTCAATTAAACAAATTAAAATGATGTCCATATAGTAGGATATAATCAGTTCCTTAAGTGATCTTCCACCCGTGATTTTATATGATAGTTAATATTAACTGTTAACATGAGATAATACAGCATCATCTGTAAGACAAGTTTCTGGGCACATTTATAAGGTTAGTTTCCTGGCATCACTATGAGGGATTTTCTTGAGCAGACTAAATGGGAGAATTATATTTTGAAGCAGCCCAGATAAAAAGAGGCAGAAGGAACTTATTTGCCTTTTGCTTGCTTACCCTCATCTCTTTCTGACTACTGAATCTACATTACTACTGTTGTCACTGTTGATACCACTGCTTTTTTTCATTCTTTGGTAGCATAAGGTCCATCTTTAACATTTAAATGGACTTCATATCAGTGGCTCTCCAAAATCCTCAGGTTTCTAGAGCTGGACTAGGACTGCTGATGAATTTGCAGGCAACCTTGTGGACTAAACAGTATCAAATCATCAGTTCCCCATTGCATAGACAGCTGTTGTTGGATTACCCACCTGTAAGTGATATTTTATTTATGTTTTAATAAATAAAGCTTGCAGGCAGGGGTGTCACACACCTTTAATCTCAGGATTTGGAAGACAGAGGCAGACAGATCTATGTGAGTTTAAGGCCACACTTGGCTAAAAAAGGATTAATACAGAAGCAGGTCCAGGTGGTGGTGGCCTACACCTTTAAGCCCAGTATTAGGGAGTCACACGCCTTTAATCCCAGCACTTAAGGGGAATGAGAATATAAAACAGGAGGAGACAAAAGCTCAGGGCTCCTCCTTCTGCAGTTACCTTGGCAGAGGTAAGACTTCTCTAGTGGCTTGGCTCTTTTGCTTTTCTGATCTTCAGCTTGAACTCCAATATCTGTCTCTGGATTTTTATTATTCATGTTATAAAGTGGATTTTCCCTCTGTATGTTGTGATTACCATTAATTAATAAAGAAACTGCTTTGGGCCTACAGTAGGGCAGAACTTAGCTAGGCTAAGAAAACTAAACTGAATGCTGGGAGAAGGAAGGAGGAGTCAGGAGGGAAACCATGTAGCTCTGCTGGAGATATACACTGGAATATTTACACAGTCACGTGACAATACACAGATTAATGGAGGTGGGTTAAATTAATATGTAAGAGTTAGCCAATAAGAAGATAGAGCTAATAGGTCAAGCAGTTATTTAATTAATACAGTTTCTGTGTGATTATTTCAGGGCTGAGCAGCTGGGGACAAACAAGCAGCCTTCCTTACAACAGATTGGTGCTCATGTGGCCAACTAAAATCAACTTAACAACCTGAGAGAGCTTGAAAAGGAATTCTAGACACAAAAATACAGGGTTTAACACTGTTTCTTGCTGTTTGCTGGCTGTGTGCTACATCTCCTTTAAGAGAGGTTTTCCTGACTCAGTAGTAGCAGGGAAAAAGCCATGCAGTTTTGAAATGCTGGCTTTGTGGACTGTGCTGCCAGAATGACCTCTGACACTTTTAGGAGACCAAGAATTTGAATGGGGTTTTTGAGCAATGGTGGCAACATGGATCAGCTGTGGGCCTAGAGATGGGGCTCTGTGTATGGCTCTCGTGGAGATGGCAAGCAGCTCCACCATGATGGACTGGTGGGGCAAGCAGGCAGTGCCATATTTCCCCTAGCAATGATGCAGCTTAAGTTATAGGAAGTGCTAAGCATTTTAAAAAACACTCCTGGGTAGTAAAGAATTACAGATACACAATAGGACAGATTCAGCCATAAAAGACCTCTAAATGAGAGACAGTATGTTTAAAATGTACGTAGACTTAGGAGAGAGAAGAAAAAGAGTATAGAGAATTATAAAAAGAAGTAAATGGTTTAAAAAAGGTAAAGTCTTTAAAGAGACAGAGTACAGACAATCATAGATTAAAAGGAATAAAGAAAAATAAGCCATGTAAAGATGGAATATGCAAAGAGAGTCTGGATTATGTATATTACTGTTTTTTCTTTGAATTTTTTGACTGTGAAGGAGCTAAGTACAGAGAGACATTTCATTTTATGGGCTGCTAAGTCAAACCAGCATGTATATTATAAAACTATCTTGACTTCAAAATATGGGTCTAAGAATATGTTGCTTTGGAAAAGAGGTTCATCTTTTGTTTCCACAGAGGATGAGAACCTCTGGGATCCTTCCAGACTAATGTGGTTTGATGGACAAAGACCTCCTGAAAGGTCACCTTGAACACCCCTCAAAAATTACTTTTCCCAACTGCTGACTGAGATAAACATAGCACACAGAATCTACCATGAAAAACCTGATTAACAGCTCCCCCAACCAGCAGGAAGTAGTCTAGAGTATCACACCCAAATTCCCAAATATTGCTTATAAATGTTTGTTTATATTTAAAGGGGAATATGCTATAGAGATTTGTATTGGTTTGGATCTTGGTTTATTGGTACAAAATTGAGGTCAATTCTTTTATATGTATATTTCTGATCTTGATTAAGGTATTGTGTGTACAGCTCATTTAAAATTGTAGTGTATTATTAAGAAATATAGGTTAATAGATAATCATCTATAATAGTCAAGAATGTAGTCATGTTAGTTAGGTTTTCTAGATATATAATTCAGTTAGATAAGTGTTCTTCAAATCTTTCAGAGACCTTCAGAGTATGGCATTTAAATGTTTAAGAACTTAGGACTTTTCATGACAGTAAGACATATCTGTTCCTGGCAGCACCAATTACTTCAAGAGGAATATGGGCATCGAAGAGGTTCCTTATGGAGTTGGTTAGCCCTTTGGGCAAGAAACTGCTCTTGCCTGCACTGCTTGATGAACTGAACATGCAGGTCCCACAGAGAGATGACTACTGAACTTGCCTAAAGGTGAGATGGGCCTTTGGGGTTCTTGCTTCATAAAAAGAGTCTTCCAGACATTCTGCAGGACACAGAAGAAAGTGACTGACAAACTGCCAATATAAGTGAAACTGTCTTTGAAATTTCCTGCTTTGTGGAAAAGTCTGCTAGATACTATGGGCCTATAGGCTGAAGATGGATGCCCCAATGGTACAGAAAAACTTTGGGTGA
This sequence comes from Ondatra zibethicus, assembly GCA_004026605.1. Classification (NCBI taxonomy): domain Eukaryota; kingdom Metazoa; phylum Chordata; class Mammalia; order Rodentia; family Cricetidae; genus Ondatra; species Ondatra zibethicus. The sequence goes on from PVIU01019627.1 coordinate 26,132, forward strand.
CTATCCAAGCAATGAGATGTCTCTGTCAATTCTAGAGTTTTAGAAGTTGCCTACAATGTACCTCCTGTTTACTTAGGTAATATTATATCCTTCTGGAGTCTTAGACAGAGTTGAAGAATTTATAGTTATATAGTTTTCCTTAGTTATGATAAAAGATAAAGTAAATATAAATATTGTAACTGTAATTCTTGTTTGATACCTGTTTTGTCATATGTAATTTTACAATGTTAAAGTTTAAACATTCACTTTTTATTTAAACAGAAAAGGGAAGGTAATGTGGGATTTCTTTTTGTATGGTGTGATTATCATTAATGAATATAGAAACTGCTTTGAACCTAGAGCAGGGCAAAATTTAGCTAGATATGGAAAACTAGATTGAATGCTGGGAGAAAGAGGGAGTCAGTAGAGAAGCCATGTAGCCCTGCTGGAGATAGACACTGGAACATTTCCTGGTAAACCACAGCCACGTGGCAATACGCAGATTAATGGAGATAGGTTAAATTAGTGTGTAAGAGTTAGCCAATGAGGAGCTAGAACTAATGGGCCAAGCAATGATTTAGTTAATACAGTCTCTGTGTGATTATTTTGGGGCTGAGCAGCCAAGGATCAGCAAGTGGCCTTTCTGACAACAATGATACTTTTGGTACCCAAAGATTGGGGTGTGGATCCATGAAAAAGTCACCAGCATAGGTCATGTTTGCACTTGGGGCTCCTGCCAGGGCTGCACATGGGTGCTGAATCTAATGTACGGCTCCAGCCTCAGCCAACTAGACTTTCCTTTCTTTTTTCCCAAGTCTCTGAGCAAGTTTGGGATTTTTTTTGTTGTCGCCTTCAGGCAGCCCCCAACACATATGTTCTTCTTCTGAACAACCCCCTGTGTGATTTCCAGACAGCTCTCTCTCTCTCTCTCTCTTTCCACATGGCCACATGGCGATACACAGATGAGTAGAAATGGGTTAAATTAAGATGTAAGATATAGGTGCTAAGAAGTTAGAGCTAATAGGCCAAGAAGTGATTTAATTAATACAGTTTCTGTGTGATTATTTCAGGGGTCTGAACTGCTGGGCAGTCAAGAAACAAACAAGTGGCTCCTATCAACAAATTGGTGCCCACGTGGCCAACTAAAATCCACTTAAAACCTGAGAGAGTTTGAAAAGGAATTCTAGACAGAAAAATACAGAGCTTAACATAAATTCTTGCACATTTCTGGTGGCATGCTGCAACTCCTTTAAAAGAGGTTTTCCTGACTCAGTGGTAGCAGAAAAAGAAGCCACATGGCTTTGAAATGCAGGCTTTCTGGGTCATGCTGCAGTGTGAATTCTGACTCTTTCTGGAGGTCTAGCTATGGAGCATTTAAATGAGTTTTTGAGCGGAGTGCTACAGCTGTTTAATGACTCAACATAGACCCACTGCATACTTGAACTGGGGCAATGTACATGGCTTTCAGAGGCAGTGAACAGCCTTCCACCATGTTGGACTGTGCAGAGCAAGCAGAAAGTACCGTATATACCCTAGCAATGCTGCAGCTTAGAGTCTTAAGAAATGCTTAGCATTTTAAGAAGCACTTCTCATCAGAAAATAATGACTGATATGCAATAAAGACAAATCCAGATGGGAAAGACCTTTAAATAGGTCACAGTTTTGGATAAATGTATGTAGACTTGGGAGAGAGAAGAAAAAGAGTATAGAAAGTTGTAAAAGAAGTAAATAATTAAAAAAATAAAACAAAGTCATTAAAGAGACAGAGGACAGATAGTCTCTGTCTGTACAGTACAGATTAAAAGGAGTAAAGAAAAGTAAACCATGTAAAAAAGGAAAATATACAGAGAGTCTGGATTATGTATATTATTGTATTTTCTTTGAATTTTTTTAATATGAAGGAGCTAAGTACAGAGAGACATTTGATTCTGGGGACTGCTAAACTAAACCAGCATGTGTGTTTTAAAGGTTTCTTTACTTCCAAGTTAGGATCTAAGGATATGTTGCTTTAGAAAAGAGGTTATTCTTTTGTTTACACAGAGGATGAGAACCTGTGGATTCATTCCAGGCTAATGTGGTTTGATGCACCAAGACTCCCTGAAGGTTGCTGTGAACAGTGGCAAAAAGAAAATACTTTGCCCAACATAAAGCAGGAAGCAGTTTGGAGAAGAACTATGCCCATATTCCCGAACATTGTTTAAAAATGTTTCTTTATATTTAAAGGGGGATATGCTATAGAGATTTGCATTGGTATATATCTTGGTTTATTGATACAAATTTAAGGTCAATTTTGTTGTACTGTGCATATGTACACATTCTGCTTTTGACTAAGGTTTTGTGTTTGTACACCTCATTTAAAAATATAATGTATAATTAAGAAATATAGCTTATCCTTTGTGTATAGGAGGGCTACTGATTTTTTTTGAGTTGATTTTGTATCCTGCCACTTCACTGAAGGTATTTGTCAGCTGTAGAAGTTCTTTGGTAGAGTTTTTGGGGTCACTTATGTACACTATCATATCATCTGCAAATAACGAAAGTTTGGCTTCTTCCTTTCCAATTCGAATCCCCATGATCTCCTTATTTTGTCTTATAGCTATTGCTAGGACTTCAAGCACTATATTAAAGAGATATGGCGAGAGTGGACAGCCTTGTCTTGTTCCTGATTTTAGTGGAATCGCTTTGAGTTTCTCTCCATTTAATTTGATGTTAGCTGTCGGCTTGCTATATATTGCTTTTATTATACTTAGATATGATCCTTGTATCCCTAATCTCTCCAAGACCTTTATCATAAAGGGGTGTTGAATTTTGTCAAATGCTTTTTCAACATCTAATGAAATGCTCATACGGTATTTTTCTTTCAGTTTATTTATGTGATGGATTACATTGATAGATTTTCGTATGTTGAACCAGCCCTACATCTCTGGGATGAAGCCTACTTGATCATAATGGATAATTTTTTTTAATGTGTTCTTGGATTCAGTTTGCCAGTATTTTATTAAGAATCTTTGTGTCAGTGTTCATAAGTGAGATTGGTCTATAATTCTCTTTTTTGGTTGCATCTTTGTGTGGTTTTGGTATCAGGGTGATTGTAGCTTCATAAAAAGTGTTTGGCAATGACCCTTCTGTTTCTATTATGTGAAACACATTAAGGAGTATAGGTATTAGCTCTTCTTGGAAGTTCTGGTAGAATTCTGCATTAAAATCATCTGGTCCTGGGCTTTTTTTGGTTGGGAGGTTTTTGATGACAGCTTCTATTTCCTCGCGACTTATAGGTCTATTTAAGTTGTTCACCTGGTCTTGATTTAATTTCGGTATGTGGTATTTATCTAAAAAACTGTCCATTTCTTTTACATTTTCCAATTTTGTGGCATACAGGCTTTTGTAGTAAGATCTAATGTTTCTTTGAATTTCCTCAGTGTCTGTTGTTACATCCTCATTTTCATTTCTGATCCTGTTAGTTTGAGTGTTCTCTCTCTGCCTTTTGATTAGTTTGGATAAGGGTTTGTCGATCTTGTTGATTTTCTCAAGGAACCAGCTCTTCATTTCATTGATTCTTTGGATTGTTTTCTGTGTCTCTATTTTGTTGATTTCAGCCCTCAGTTTGATTATTTCCAGTCTTCTACTCCTCCTGGGTGAGTCTGCTTCTTTTTTTCTAGAGCTTTCAGGTGTGCTGTTAAGTCACTAATGTGTGCTTTTTCCATTTTCTTTATGTGGGCAGTAAGTGCTATGAACTTTCCTCTTAGCACTGCTTTCATAATGTCCCATAGGTTTGGGTATGTTGTTTCTTTATCTTGTTTGAAGAGAAATTACAGAAAGTACATGTGAATCATGTAGATCTGAATCTTAATGGCATTCTGGTCATATTGTCCTTGAAAAATCCCCCTACAGGAATTTTAATGCAGAGGGAAGAGGTTATCTTAGAATGAATACTTTTACCACCTAAACTTAGTAAGAAACTAAAATCTTATGTGGTAAAGTTCTCTGAGTTAATTCTAAAAGGAAAATTGAGACTTTGTCATTTAACAAGAACAGACCTAGCAGAAATTCTAGTACCTTTTAATATAGATGAAACTGACACATTATGGGAAGAAAGTGAACCCTGGAAATGAGCTTTTAGTAAGTTTTTGGGAGAGAGTAGCAACAGATATTCCAAAGGCAAGAGAACTCAATGCATAAAGAGAACTACCTGGATTCTTCATCACATTGTGTGGAGTACACCAATAGCTGAAGCCTCTACATTGTTATTGGTAATGGTGAGGGGGAAAAGCTAAAAAAGCTAAAGAAAGGAAATTAGACTCAAGGTTCTTGTTTTTTAAAAAAAGGGGGAATATAGATATGATAAGATTAAAAAGATAGATTATTGAATCTACTTTTGAAAAGCAACAACTATTTTTAAATGTTTCACATTAAATTGGATTCTCATATATTGTATACAAATTTTGTATAATGATAAAAATTTGAGATTAATTTTGTTAAAACAGACTGTACATACACTTCTAATCTTGTCTGAGGTATTGTATCTATACAGCTAATTTAACAATGTAATGTAAATTTCTAGTACTTGAAAGTTATTATTACCAACTGTTTAGGATAATAATATAATGCAGGTTAGTAATTAGACATCTATTGCAATTGAACTTGTAATCACATTAGGTATGTTTCCAAGGTCAAAAAAAATATATTTTATATAGATGGATCTCTTCAAACACTTCGGAGATCTACAGAATATGGCATTTAAGATGTTTTAATAACATAGGCTCTTTTTTCTTTTTTTATGACAATGAGACATGTCTACTCCTGGCAGCACCAATCTAATTCAGAGAAGATGATGGACATTGAAGAAACTCCACACAGAGTTTATTTTCTTTTCGGCAAAAATAAGGCACTGGGCCAGAAAGTGCCCTTGACTTGATTGCTGACAGTATGCTGTCCTAATGGGATAGGCAAGACATAAAAAAGAGTGACTGCCAAACCTTGCCCCAAAAAGGCAGCACAGTTGTTCAAAAATCCCTGCTTCGTAAGAAAGTCTGTCAGATATTCTAGGCCTGTAGGCCAAAGATGAATGTTCCAACAATGCAGAGGTACTGACTGTCCAGGCAGTCAGCTGTTTCTGTCATTTCTCACAATTTTTAGAAGTCAGTTGCTCACATTTCCTACTTACTCAGTATTATTTCCTTCTTGGGTCTCTGAGGGAGCAGAAGACTAAATAGTTTTCCCTGTTTATCAGACTCAAAAACAAGTTATGATAGAAATTATGTACAAGACTTTGGACTCACAAGATAGGATAGATATGGAGTATTTTCTCTGATTTTGTCAAATGCAAATGGAAGAGACATTGCTGATATATTTATTGCCTATATAGATTGTACATAGTTATTGTAGTTACTGTATATAGTTTTTCTTATTATATTATAGTTGTAGCCTTCTCTTTTATTTTAGATGAAAAAGCAAAATACAGTTATATTTTATTAATTTTTTAATAAATAAAGCTTGTATGAAGATCAGAGGTTAAAATTAATCACTAGAGGCCAGGCAGTGGTGTCACACAGCTTTAATCCCAGGACTAGGGAATCACAAGCCTTTAATCCCAGTACTAAAAGGAATATAAAATGGGATAAGACAGAGGCTCAGGGCTCAGTCTGCCATCGCCCCACTTTGGTAGAGGTAATACTTCTTTAGTGGATTGGCTGTTTTGCTTTTCTGATCTTCAGCTTAAACCCCAATATCTGTCTCTGCATATTTATTACTTGTGCTGCAGCAATGTAATACATCATTTTAAAATATATATCCTTTTTATTGGTTCCTTTCCTCTGGAAAATCCTGATATATAATGAATTATTAAAATGTACTAATAATTATTATGTGTTTTTATCAGTGATCAGCATCTGAGTGTAGAATGTTTTATCCTAAATGATAATGAAAAACCATTCATTTGGCAGACAACCATAGATGAAAAGTACTTTGGACCTTCAGATGAGCGAAAGATCTTCATACTCAGCATGTTTGGTCCACATATACATGACAAGCTGGTGCACACTGACTTAAATTGAAGAATGAGAAAATGGTTGTATTTACCGTATGTAGGTTGCAGGCAATCATTGAGAACAAGGTTGTATAGGGAACTTTGTGAAGACCTGGCGTTCTATAAATATTTTTTGGCATAAAGAATTCTATTAAAAGGGAGGACTGGAGAAGCAGCAAAAATCGATTTTTGAAGGCAAATAGCAAACCACCTCATTAGTGGGGAACTGAGACCTAGAAAATGAACATGAACCATTCACTTAATTCACAGGTTTCTCCTTGAGTTCTGAGGCTTTTGTCTGCCATGTCTGTGGTTTACATACCACGTCTGATGTCATTAGCTGGCAGGAACTGCCTTCTTTTGCTCAGCTTAAAGAAACTTATTCTTTAAATCTCTCAGGATCTGTCACATAAGCCAGTGAACACTGGAGAGCTGGAAAGATAGCTCAGTTGCTGATCTTCCAGAGGACTAGAATTCATTTCCCAGCACCCATGTTGAGCAGCTCACAATTATTCGTAACCCCTAAATCGAGGGGATTTGACACCGTCTTCAGACTTTTATGGGCATGTGTGTTTATACACACATATACATAAATGAGTAAAGTAAACCTTTGAAAAGCAAAAGGGAAAGTTACTGTTTTTACTATACATGATAGTTCATTATTTTTCAAATGTGTTGGGATCGCTTGGGGATTAAAAACACTTGCTGTGCTTGCAGAGAGACCCAAGGTTCTGTTCCCAACAACCACAGGGAAGTTTACAACTCCAGTTCCAGAGAATCTGATGCCCTCTTCTGGCCATTGGAGGGTACCAGACACACAAGGTCCACATACATAAATAGAGGCAAAGCATTCATACGTATAAAATAAAACAACTTTAAAATGAATGCTTTTAAATTAAGAAATGGAGTCTCACTATGTTGTCCTGTATGTTCTGTTATTTGCTAGTCCAGAGTGGCATTATAACTGTAGCAATTCTCCTGCCTCAACTAGCCTAGTGCTGAGAATTCATAGCCCTGTACTACTACTGAATTATAAATTATTATTATATTATAGAATTTTCTTTGACAGTTGCTGGGTAACTAAGATAAAATAATAATTTATTTGTCTAATTACCTGTCCATTTGGAACTGTTCTTCCCAAAAGGGCTTGTACCTACTTGTGTCTCATGTGTGTGCGTGCGTGTGTGTGTGTGTGTGTGTGTGTGTGTGTGCGTGTGTGTGTGTGTGTGTGTGTGTGTATGTGTATGTGCCCACCCCACTGATTTTAATTAGAGTTGCTTTCTTTGTTATTCAAACATTATTCAGGTAATATATTTTGATCATATTTTCCCCATCTCCCAACTGTTCTTTTAGAGTTGCTTGCATGAGCATGGGTAGATATTATTAACTGGACATTAACTGGTGAATATTATTGACAGCATGGACAACCTGTCAGTGGCTACAACATAATATAACACCTCTTCCCCTAGCCACCATTAACTGTCAATAGCCTTCAAGGAAGAAGGAGCTGTTTTGTATCAGTTTCTTCCAAGACTGAAACATTTTTCCATACTTTGGGGAAGCTCTTTAAACCGGAAGTTAAGCAACCCCAAATACTTGACAAGTCCCTGAAACTGACCAGCATTATTGGCCCCTCCCTGGCAATGTAAACAAGCCAAGTTGCTGAGAGTCACCCACAGAGGAGCTAAGCTGGAAAGGGATTCTTAACAAAGCTAAGCTTCAAAGAACTTAGTTCTGAAGAGATGCCTGGAAGAAGCAGAAACCAGCAGAGCTGTCTGGGAGTTTAGGCCAACTGAATCACTTGGAAAGGACACTCTCCAACCTGTGGAGCTGTGTGCAGTTTGCTCCAGGTTCACAGCTTTTGGGAGCTGTCACCCGTGCTGGGGTGGGCTTTGGTGATAGAGTTGCCTATGAGTCATTTCTGGTCCTGTAAGTGACACCCACCAAAATAAAACACCTGTAAATAAACACAAAAATTTTATCTTGTGGCACAAAGTCTGTTAAAAAAAAAACCTCATTAAGATATTGACTTCTATAACGCAAATTCTTCCAGGATTGATGAGTTTACTCTGAGTATGATGTCCTAGTGTGCACATGAGCTTCCTGAGACCTTTATGGTTTCCTAGTCCAATACCACTCTTGCCATTCAACTTTCTTTCTGCTTTTATTTCTTAAATCTAACTCAGGCAGGCCAAACTCTGGAGATAAGCGGTGGAGTCTGCTGTTTTACCTAGAAGGTCACACAGTGCTAGGTACATACACCATAATACTAAATAGTCAAAGAATTCCTATGTTGGATAGAACTATGTTTCTCATGAGATTTTTTTCTATATTTCTAATATGTAAAGTGCCAGTGTTGGGGTCCTTTCTGTCTGAATCTGAGGAGTCTGCATGGCATCCTTGTACTTCACTAAAGACCACATTACCTTTGGGTACCAGTCCCAGAACCATGGTGCGTTATCATGCATCTATGTCCTAGTGTGCAGTGACACCCAACATTCAACTGACGAGTAATGTAGTAGACATTTTCTACTGTTTAAGCCAATGCACTCTTCAGCCTCTTCCCCATTGCTACATTTTATGTGGTGCTTACTTGGTTACTTCTAATTTAAATAAATAATGACGTGTATGTGATGCATGACTTCTTTTGAGTTTCTCAAGTAGTCTTTAATTTATGAGAGCTTTAGTGGTTATCACATTAATATATCAGTTCCTTAGTGGTAAAATTACAACACACTTGTCCTTGAATCTCTGCATCTGGTCAGCATGTAAAAATAGGTGTGGGTTAATTTGCAATTGATTGAGATTAATTGAACAAAGGCCTGCACTAGAATATATTTCACATTCCCCATTTTATTTGTTTCTGTTATCATGCTGTATCTGGAAAAAGAATAGCTTCATATATTTCCATTTGACTAGATGCCATTCTGTGCTGTTTCTAATGTCTCACGCTAAACCTAAAGAGATTTATTTCTACTCAGAATGAGTCAGAGATGAACAAATAGATATTCCAGACACCAGGTGTGCATCCTGTGCATATCATGTGTGTGCGTGTGAATGTGTCCAGAAGCGGGAGTTACCTCTCTGGCACTAATATCTTTAGCTACGTTGATCATCTGCCACCCACACACACCCAGGAAAGATTCTGTTGTTCCCCTGCCAATTTCTGATGTGTGATGGGTGTGCAATGACGAGAAGCAGCTATAATTTTGTTTGCTGTCAATGTCCTTATGGAATCTGATGAATGTGTCAAACAATACAATGCAGGGTGTTAGAAATAGAGCATTTGTTTCATGCTGCAAATGTTGACATGCTTTGCGATTGTGTTGAGAGGAGCTCCCAGAACACTTCAGAAGGTGAATGAAACCTGCTGAACGTTCCCTTTCCTGGTCCTTTACTTCTTGTAGAAGTTAGAGCAGGCCAGATTTTTAAACCTTCTACCCCAAAAGGGCTGGAATTATTAAAAGAACAGACTGTCACTTGTTCAAATGAATTTGAATTTTTATTTGAAATTTAACTTAGAATGTCAAGTCTATCAAGGAAGACCAAATTTAACCCAATTTGTTCTTGCTTCTCTAAATCACAGACCTTGTAATTATAGAAATAAAGGTATAAATCTATATTGATACTCCCAGACACTGAATGAGCCACAGGTATTCTGTGAGCTATTTTATCAGATTTACATCTCCACAATCTACTAATTACAGCAGCATGCTAAAGCATTTTGCAAGTTGTTGAGGGGACCTCCAGAGGGTTTCCTTTCTTTTTTTTTTTTTTTTTCCATACATTGTTTTGTTTT
>PVIU01019628.1:0-35936 GCA_004026605.1 Ondatra zibethicus
ACTGTGTTGGTGGGGTTCATCGCAACCTGATTCTTCGCAGCATCCCCAATTAATCGTTCCGTGTCAGTAAAAGCGACATAGCTTGGTGTGGTTCGGTTACCCTGGTCATTGGCAATTATCTCCACCTTCCCATGCTGGAAGACGCCCACACACGAGTAGGTGGTGCCAAGATCAATACCGACTGCAGGTCCCTTAGACACGGTTGCTCGCTTGTAGGCCCGGCTGGCGAGGACACCGCCCCAATCCCCTAAAGCTGGCACCGCGTTCAATCGAGATTAGTGGAATTTTTAAATGGTAAAAAAACTTAATTGACTGAAAATACAATGAGTATTGCATATGAAAGACAGCCTGCCTGGCTGGGGTAGTTAGCTCTTTTGAAGTGTGAAAGAGGAGATTTCATTCAAATAAATATCTAAATGCTTTTGATCTTCCAGGTAAAGTAAATTAATAACAGGCCAAATTCATAAATCCAAAGTTTAAACTGCTTACAGTTTGTGTCATAGTCAGCTTTAGTTGTCAACTTGACAGCTAGATTTGGAAACCCCAGTAGAGGAATTGCCACCATCATATTGGTCTGTGAGCAAATCTGTGGGGGCATTTTCTTACTTGTTGGTTGATGGAGTAGTGTTGCCCAGACAACTCTGGGTAGGACCACCCCTATGTATGGGTTTTGAGTTGTTCAAGTATCTGAGCAGAAGCGGGAGAACAAAACCAGTAAGAAACATTCTTCCAGGGTCTCTGCTTCAGTTCCTCACACCAGGTTCCTGCCTTGAGTTCCTGTACTGACTTCCCTTAGTGATGAATTGAAATCTAGGAGATATAAGGTGAGATAAACCCTTTTCTTCCCAAGCTGTTTTGGTCATGGTATTTATCAGAGAAACAGAAACCCAATTAGGATACCTTGCTTTTTTTTAAATAGACATTAAATGTTAAGTGTTCAATCTATAATGTGATAGACAAACACCTTCTTGAAGAGCGAGCCTGAACATTTTCTCATCAATCTTTTTGTTCGTTTGTTTCGTTGGTTGATTTTTTTGTTTCTTCCAGATAGGGTTTCTCTGGGTAGCTTTGGCTGTCCTGGAACTTGCCTTGTAGACCAGAGTGGCTGAAAACTCAAATATCCACTTATCTGCCTCCCGAGTGCTGGGATTAAAGGTGGGTGCCACCACCCGTGGCTCAGTCATTTTTCTCTAGTCTGCATTTTCCTGGTGACACTGACAGCTAAGTGAGTAGGAGGCATGGGTGCACAAGAGAATGTAGGCTTCACTAGGGTTCTTCCTTCTTGGATGTCAAGTTGACAACAAACACCAACTGTGATAGAAGTCGTGAGTGTTTTAAATTCTAGATTTTTCCCCTTGTTCTTTCCTCATACAGTTTGCCCTCCCCTACCTCTTCCAGTTCCTCCCCACCTCCTTTTCCATTTGGATATTTCTGCCTTTTCATTAAAAAAGAACAGGTTTCTAAAAGACAACAGCAAAACATAACAAAATACAACATAAAGATAAAACAAAAATCATCACATAGAAGTTGGACAGTGAAAACCAACATAAGGAAAAAGAGTCCAAGAGAAGGCACAAGAATAAGGGCCCACTCGTTAACCCGTTCAGAAGTCCCATAAAAACACCAAACTGAAAGTTATAATATATGCAGCAGAGCACCTGGTATAGATGGACCCATGTTAGCTCTGTGCTTGCTGCTTCAGTCTCTTTAAGTTCATATGAATTGCTTCACTGACTCGGAGGGCCTTGTTCTCCTGGTGTCCTTATCCCCTATGGCTCTTACACTCTTTCCATCTCCTTTTCTTTTACCCTAGGTTCCTGAATTCTGAAGGGAGGGATTTGATGAAGACATCCCACTTAGAGCTGTGTGCTCAAAACATGTGCTCTCTCTTTCTCTCTCTCTCTTTCTCTCTCTCTCTCTCTCTCTCTCTCTCTCTCTCTCTCTCTCTCTCTGTAATATCTGACTGTGGGTATCTGCATTTGTTGCCAATTGTTGCAGGAGGAAGCTTCTCTAATGATGGTTGAATAAGGCACTGATTTATGAGTATAACAGAGTATCATTAGGAGTTAATTTATTGTTACTTCCTTCCCCCCAGGTAGTGTTTGGTTCTTCCATAGGATTTTGGACTGTCTACCCTCTGGTTCTTGGTCACTCAAGCAGTCTTGGATATGGGCTACATCTCATGGAGTGGGCCTTAGATCAGATATTGGTTGGTTACGCTCACAAGTTTTATGCCCTTCCCTATCACACTTTGCAGGCAGGACAGATTGTAGATCAAAGGATTTGTGGGTGTTTGGTGTCTGTGTTTCCTTTATATTAGCCTGTAGTGCACTTTCCCATACCAAAGACACTAGAACACAGGGGTCAAGGTTCTTTGCAGACACCAGCTTTATCTCTTTACATTCCATGAGTAGTGTGGATGTTTTCTGCAGCAATGATTTCTGCTGCCAGTTTGTGGTAAGCAACTTGTTATCTTGGTGATAACCTGGATTGTTTGGGGGATTTTCATGAGACCCCTTTGCCAGTAACTCAATTGGACATATCCCAGACCCTCAACTAGAACCTTCATTTGTTGATAAGAGATGGCCAATTGGGGTTCCGTCTCCCTTATTATTTGGAGATCTCATTAGGATCACCTTGCTATATTTTAGAAAGTTACCACTGTACCAGGTTTTCATACCACCCTTCAACTGCCTCTCAATTCTAGCTCGCTTTCCTACCAGCAATGGAAGAGTGATCCTCTGACTTCACATCCACATCCAAGCCAGCATAAATGTCACTTACGTCATTGATCTTAGCCATTCTGAAAGGTATACAAAGGAAGCTCAAAGTAGATTTGATTTTCATTTCCCTGATAGCTAAGAATGTTGAACATTAAACTTCAGATTTCTTAAATGATCAAATCATTTACAGGTAAATATTTTTATTCTCATTTGATCTGCTATTGTTTTATTTTGCCTGAAAGAAAAGTAGTATTTAAATATTTGTTTGAATGAAATCCCTTCCTCTTTCATGTTTTCCTCTGCAAATGTGAATAGCAAGGCAGCATGAGAATGGACCTCAGGTTTGGAACGCCTTGGTTAGAATCCCACTTCCACTGCTTAACTAATTCTGTGAGCTTTGGGAAAGGTATTTAAGCGCTCTCTCTGCCTTTGTTCTTCAACAGTAAGCAGAAGTAATTGGCTTATTATAGAGCCTACCCACGTATGGGAAGTCTGATAAAATAAGATGCTTTATACAAAAGTCACAGGGCAATGTCTGATACCAGTGTGCATTCAGTGAGGAGAAACCATTGCTTGCCTGGAATTGCGTTAAGCACCAGAACTGTCTGCCCAAACAGCCTGTTTAAGAAATACCTCCATTGGGGCCAATGAGATGGCACAATGGGTAAAGGCATATGTCATTCAAGTCTGGTGACCTGATTCAATCCCAGAACCAGGTAAACATGGAGGAAGAGAGCCAGGGGAAGCAAGCCAGTAAGCAGCACCATCCACAAAGTTGTTCTCTGACCGCCACGCATGTGTTTGCCATACAGATGCCTGTCCCTCCCCACAATAGTAAATCTATATCTTTTCAATTATGTCTTTGGGGAGTTCATTTAAAAATCAATATTCCATAATGAGAAATTAAGTCCAGAATGGTTGATTGATCAAATACACAAATTATTTCTTCTTTACTGAGCTTAGATGCTAACGAAGACGCACACAGACTGAAAGATCAATTCTCTCTGCATCTACATTTTATTTGTCACAGCAAGACAATAACAGATGAAAAATAGTTAAAAAGCAAAAGACAGGAGTAACCATTTATGGACCATGATAGAAGAAATGTCACAATACAGTATGTACAGACTGGTGTTCTATCAACTTGACACAGGCTACAGTCATTAGAGAGGAAGGAGCCTCGGCTGAGGAAATGCCTCCAGGAGATTCAGTTGTAAAGCATTTTCTCAGTTAGTGACCAGTAAGGCCCAGCTCATGTGGACGGCGCTATTCCAGGGATGGCGGTCCTGGGTACGATAAAGAAATACACTGAGCAAGCAATGGGGAGCAAGCCAGTAAGCAGCACCTCTCCATGGCCTCTGCATCAGCCCCTGACTCCAGCATCCTGCCCTGTTTGAGTTCCTGTCCTGACTTCCTTCAGTAATGAACAGCAATATGGAAATGAAAACCAATAAACCCTTTCCTCCTCGACTTGCTTTTCATTCATGGTGTTTCTTCACAGCAATAGAAACCCTAAGACACGGTATATTAGTATTATACTGACACACCTTTTCAAAGCCTGTGGAATTCCCCTGATAATTAATGTTTAAATAGCTCAATACTTAATTTAAATATGTGTATCCAAACCCAATATTCTCTATGTACTGGTGTCTCCCATACAGCTATATACCCAAGACAAATTTATAAATGAAACAAATAATAATCAAAGCCAAACACTCCAGTTAATGGTCATCAGTTTAATGTAGTCACTACACTGCCTTACAGAAACTGTCACTTTGGTGCTGAATACAGTGTTGACTTGGTGACCCAAGTTCTCTGGAGTCTGACATACTTGTTATGACTGCTGCTGAGTGATCGGAAAATACTTCTCAGTGTGCTGGGTGAGGAAATAATTCTCTTCTCAAACACTTCCTCATGTAATACCTTTTTTGTTTCCCTTTTTGTTCATTTCTTATACTTTTTTGCACATAGAATACCCTGCTTTCATTTACCTTTCACCTAATGAGTAAAATAGCATGTAAGCATTAAGTCTCCCTGTTTTGTTGTTATCTTAGTATAATGAAACTGACAGCATTTAGATTTTTAAAAACTCTGTGGAAATTAGTCTAAAAACAGGAGCAAGCACATAAATAATACAGAATACTCTAAAGTGGAAAATTAGGTTAATCAAAGAGATAAAAGCCATAAATTATATCCTCTCCACTAAAGTAGATGATAAGAAATGGCAAAGAATATGAAGACTTAGTTCTGTCCTCTCAGGATCAAAATAATCAACTTGATGGCTACTGAAAAAGCTAGGTAATTCTCCATCCTGGGTACCAATGGGGAGACCCAGATGACTATGTACTGATGGCGTGTTTATTATTATCACTGGGTGAAACATATCATATATGGTTACCCTCAAATTCTTACAGAGAATAGATGGTACCCGATGTCAATGTTGGGGTTATGAAAGACCATAGTTAATCATAATCGTGACATAGGTTCATAATTTAAGTACCTGGGAGACTGAGGCAGGAGGATTATGAGTCTGATTATAGCCTAGGCTATATAGTGATACTCTGACTCAAATACAAAGGAAATAACAATGAAAAGAAAGATTTGGATATGGTTTTGGAAGCAAAGGGATATGTAGGAGACCTTAAACTTCGGATTTATAAAATAGCACACAGGGTTTACATAAGAGTGAGGGAGAAAAAGTGTAAAGCAATCCTGTGTTAGGGAAAGAATTCTATTTATTAAGGGCATCTTAGTAAAGTCCATAAAAGATTTAAGTTTTCTCACATGTGGGATAGTTAGCCATTGGCTCTGGCTAGTTCATTAGCAACTCATTTTAGAAGACCCTTTGTGTGCTAGCGAATGGGCCTGACATGAGAAGAAAGATTTTACATTTATTAGAACTAAGTGAAATGTCCTGTTCTTGACCAAACGTGAGAACGCTTGCTTCTAGATGGCAAGTCCCAGGGATCCTTTATAATGCTAATGTGCTACTTTGGTGTGTGCTGAAAGTTTTCCAACCAGCAGGAACACTCGAGTACAATGTACCTGCAATTTAATGTTCTTATACTGGGAGGACGTGCCTGCAGAGTAACTGCAGAAGATTGCCTACCTCACATTTGCTGTGAACCAAAAGCACCCGCTGCAAACACACATGTTGAGCCTTCACCCCAAACGTGATTGCCAAGAGTCAGGGTATTTTGAACCTAATCAAGGTTAAGTGAGATCATAAAGATGGAGCTTTAGACTAATAGGTTGGTGACTTTAGGAGTAGCAAAAGAAAGAAATATCCTTTTTGTTCCCATAGGAACTCACAGAAGGAAGTAGCTATTACAAACTAGAAGGATCCCCTCTGGACCTAATGACGTGAACACCCTGATCTCACACTTTCCTCCTCAGAACAGTGAGAAGATGAACTGGTTTTGAAGCCGTCCTGTTGACGTGTTCAGTTATGAAGTCTAAGGTTACTAACAGTGAGTTCACACCTGTCTTGCACTGTTCTATTTCCACTTTATTTAACACACACACACTTGTGTCAAGTGACAGGCTTCCAAGTTGAAGGTGGGGATGATGGCAGAGTAATTTGGTCTGGTTCTCATTTATTTCAGATTGTCTCACAAAGGCAAGAGGCTACATTCGGTTGACCGCTAGGACGTTACTGGCAGCGCGTTCTCCGGACTGCATAAACCTCGGCTCACCAGAGAAGCCTGAATGAGTCTGATTTCTCATACAAGTTGCAAAATTGTTTCAGGTGCCAGGTGAATCTTTTCTCCTCGGGAGAAGAAAGATTTTACAGCTTTCATTTTGCTTGTGAAACTTATTATGCCTCTAAAAACTATAAAATTGAGAGCCTAAATATAGTTTGTCAAGGATGTGAAATGTGAATGAATGGTAGCTGAAACCAAATTTATAAAAGAGGAGAAAATGGGCTGAACCAGGAGCTTTTGGCTTCTTTAAATTCTCCCTATTATCCTTCTGGGAATCTTTCTGAACAGACAGCGATATCCATCATTATGGAAATAGAAGGAACACAAGTGTGGGCATGCCCTCCTATGTGCCTTCGCCATGAGGGTGTCACCAATATTGACCTTTTATCCTGATGGGTACTGTCACCAGGCCATCAGGGAAGGAACCATAGCCCCACAGGAAGGCCACAGCTCTAAGGATTTCCTCTTCTTTAGGACATTTCCATTCAGCTCATTACACTATTTGACTGTCACAGATTGATCTTTCAAGCTTGGGCTCAGAGTGTCCTTAAATTGTAAGACAACAATGTACCTACCATTTCCATATTTTTAAAGCAAAAGCCAGAGGCTTTGGCTCCCAGTCTGAGGTGGTATTAATGATATTTAAGAATAGGATTAATCATTCTATGATAAAATGCATGTGTTTTGGGAGACAAACTTAGTCCATAACCTAAGCTCCCCTTGAACTCCAAGTTTGAATCAGTATCCCTTTACGCATGTGTAATACTGGAATATTCTTTAGTGCAAAAACTTGAATTGTAAAGTGGCATCTGGTACAGATTGTCCTGCCACTTTATTGGTGCTTTTCATTTAGCCTTTTCCCCCTTCGTCTTCTTGAAGATTCTAGAAAGCTGTCACACCCACGGGCTAAAGCCCGTCCCCAGGGGATTTTAGTTCAGAGGTTTTGTTTAGGCTCTGACTGTCTCCTGGAGAATGGGTCTCCAGTTGGTACAAATTTCAGGAGGATTTCAGGAAGCAATCTGCCTGTGTCAGCCCCATATCTGGACTTACTCCTGATCCTTAGCAATTCAGCATCTTCTTATTTTTCACTTCTTTGTCTTTCCTCCATGACCTCAACCCTGCAAATCACCCTCATCTTGTCCTTACTCCGGAGTCTGTGTGAGGTCCAGGCATTTGCCACCAAAAGCTTTTTCTCTTTCTTTTATGACATCACCATTCCTTGCATCATAGAAGGACATGATTTATCTGATTGCTGTTTCCTTTATTATCCTGGCTGTGTTCGTTCTTTCAAATGGGTACATTGATTGCACTTTCCAACTAACTCAAATCTTCCACATTTCATGTAAAAATGCCATGCAAAAGAGGTTTTAGGAAAGGCACAGAAAGGGGCCTCAGTGTTGTAAATGTGGCCCTACCATCATCATCAGTAGCCTCTTTCTCCTTCCCCAGATACCCCAGCTCTCATTCAGACCTCTTTCTCCCACCTTTGTGTGTCTTCTTTCAGAGAAAACAGGGAAGGCAATGCCTGTTTTATTCAGAACTTTTGGGTAATTACACTAAGCTGACATTCCAGATATTGAAACTATCCCAAAATTCCTATGAGTTTTAAATCAAAAGTCTTACTGGATCCTTCACACACTTTAAAAACATAAATTTCAATACACAACTCTCTTATAGTGTTAATCAGTAACCATTTATTCAAGAACCATATTGAAATCCATCAAGTGAAAGACTCAGAGAAACAGGATGAGTAAGTATAAGGCCCTGTCTTAAGCGTTTGCTGTCAAATTCAGATGAGGCAGTGAAGACCAATCACAGTAGTCCTGGACAACAGAGGCTACACTTGAGTTGTGAACAAGGCTGATGGGTGTGGCTAGGACAGGACTCTACCAAACTGAGTGAAGATATGTCCAAAAGACTTCCCAGGAAGCTGGAAATCCTCACTAAGGATTCCCCATCCTTGGGGCCCAGACCAGAAGTTCTATATGGCTGCTACTATTCTTCCACTTCCCCTTACCGCAGTGAGACTGTCAGCTGTCAAAACTCAGTCCTGACAATGTTGGGCTCTTCATGGCCTCTTCCCTTCCTAATTTGCATTTTTAATCATACTGAGTTGGGAAGCCTCCTAAGGAAGCTCCTTCCAACCAGGGCTCCTTAGAGTAAATAGGCTTTCACTCAGAAAGGCTCCCAGGGGTGCTGTGAGGATAATGGACCAGAGGGTTGTTTGATTGCTTGTTTTGATTGGATTATTTTGATTGCTTTGTGCTTCTTTTCTGGTTCTTAGTTTCCTTGTGAGTTTGGTAGGTTAGCAACTGCTAAGTAAAATGAGGACCATAGGTTCCTACAAGGAGGATGTAATGAGAAGTGTTTTAAAAGCAATATGTCTGCTTAAAGTGTCCTATTCTTTACCTTTGTTCTTACTTTAATCTTCATAGCAATCCTACAATATAAGTAAAATGGTTCCCACTTTATGAAAAAAGGATCAAATACTCAGAGACCAAAGATTCACAATTCACTGTCTTTGTGATGTTAGATTTTCTGACCTTCTTTGTCCCTCATATCCCTTGCCAGTATAATGGGGCAGACAGTACTTAACTCAGGTTTCTTGGGGATGCTGTCAGGATTTACTAGGATCATGGGTACCTCCACCAGCGCCTGAGAGTATACAGTAGCATTTGGGGATACCTATTGCTGCTGGCATTGCTGCCATATTGTTGTTGCTGCCACTAAAGTCGTGTGGTTATTATGTAACAGAGTCCAAGTTTCCTGTCCCTCTCACAGCAGGCACTCTGATAAAAGGAAGAAAGCCTTTGCAAGAGTGATTTTCCAGGTATGGCTCATATCACTCATGAAAATAGCAACCTGTTCTGTTGCTAAGTAATTTTAGGATGGGCCAAAAGCCTACCAGCGATGCCAACATCACTGCCACACTCAGTCAGTACAAGGACACTGATTGAAGAGATTAAGAGTTTGGAGGCAATTTCTTAGTGGTAGTATGAGGTTTAATTTTGTCTCATTGAGATGGCTCAGTGGGTAAAGACTCTTACAACCAATCCTGATGACCTAAATTTAATCTGCAAAACCCATCTGGTGGGAAGAAAGAAGAAACTCTGGCAAGTTGTTCCTGGATTTACAGGTGTGCACCATGTTACAGAGCCAAAGACCAAAATAATCTTCACAAGATTTAGATGCATATAGGAAACCCCCAAATATTCTTAACTTTCCCAGGAAGTAGAATCTGACCTTCCTTCAGAAGACCAGTGTTACACATGACCACACACTTTTCTTTGGGTTGTGAGGATGCTGAAAGTCAGATGCTGTTAGCTTTGGAAGCAAAGACTGCACAGCACAAAAACAGTAAGGTACTCCATTTCTAAAAATAAAGATGCCTCCTGGAAAACTTCTGGAGAGCATCTCTGTGTAGCATCTGCCACAGAAGCAAAGACACCCCTGGACAGAGCGGGGGGATGAGAGGGAGGATGTAGAACCTCCTCCCCTAGGCTGAGCTTCTCTCAGTCACTTCCTCAACAGCTTGAGCCATGATAGGGAGTTGCGTAGCGGTGCAACACAGACCTGTCAGGTCTCAGTGCCACCCAAGAGGAAGTAAAGCCAAAACAGGAAATTATCTCCTTCCTCGTAATTACCTACTTGGTTAAATGCAAGTCAGGTTGAAGACCCAGTTCCTGGAATTTCTAGGTTAGAAAGAAAGTATCATTAGCAAGTCTCAGGGGAATATGCCATTTGCCACCTAGAGCAGAAGATCGACTTCTAGGGAACACGGGAGCATGTTTTTCCATAAGAAAACATCTAAGCAAAGACTGTAGAATTAGGGTGCCTCACTGGAGACAGCTGAGATGCTCAAGTAGGGATCACAAGATGAAGAACTGGCAGTGTGAACCTCCAGCACAGTCCAGAGCATTGGGCCACCCTGAAGCAGTGCCTGTCACCACCTTCCACCTCACATTCTTGTTATCTCTTGCCACAGAACATTAATTGCTTCACTCACAATAGGCTGACTGTCCCATTGCATCCTAGAATCTCTCACAGGCTACAAAAGAAGAAGCAATAACATTAACAATAACAGTCAGGGGTCTTCTCCCCAGGGGGATCTCTATTGGTCATGGATGGGCCTTTCTTCCTTCTTGGTCAGAGGGTCTGTGAACTTAGCAGAGTCTAATCAGTGCCCTCATGAAATAATGTATCTGGGAAATATCACACTCAGCCAGATCATGGGGAGTGTGAAGAACTACTTTCGTACCAATTCCAGAGGGTCAGGCTGCCAAAAGGTCAGCATATAGCAAGTTCTTGCTTGACTCTCCTAGATGTGAGTTGTTTATTTTTACTCCTTTGTGCTTTTCTGCCCTTGAGCAATGATCATTTTGCTTGGTGTATAGTAAGCAGACCAGCTGCCTAGCACATTTCCCCCCAGAGTCTGTCTGAGATGACTATCATCCTTCTCCAGAGTCCTAACCTGGTTGTTCTAGTTCACCTAGCCCTCAGGTCCGGAAGTCCCCAGAGATAACGTTCTTTCCTAGAAAGCGAACCTAAGTGAACCTCTTGTCAAGCCATCTCTAATGCCTGTTTTAGCTAATGGAAATCTCTGCCTTCCATGTGCAAAGGTCTCTTTTCCCCATCTCCCTCAACCCCCCTCACCCCATTTTGATTCACTTTTGACCTCATATTGTGAATTTCCTCTCTCCTACTATCATTCTTATTTTGTACCCCATGGGGAATAAATAAGCCCACAATATACGTAGACTGGATAGGTGGGCTAACTGTCACAGAACTGGCAATTATCTAATCCTTCAGTGCCGGTAGAAAACATTTGCGAGAAACATTTGACCCCTGCCTTTCATTATATACTCCCAGAGGTCATTTGTCTTAAGTGTAAGCATTCCAAGTTACTGGGCATTCATTACCTATAATTACATTTATTTGCAATTTGGGCAGCTCCAGAAGAATGTCCCATTACAGAGAAAGATAAAACCTATCTCCTAGCAAGGGTTTTTTTGGGGGGTGGGGATTGTGGTGAGGAGAATGATCTTGGGGTGTTGAGTAGTGTGGGGTCTTCAAGATTGCCTTAGAGCCCTTTAACTACTCAGTGGGTAGATGTTGGCCATTTCTTTAGAAGGGAGGTAGTTATATAAATAAACAGAAGGAAAATTGTCAGCCAGCTGGTGAGAAAAATAACTAAGGCTGTTGGGGAATGTACTTCAGGTACATATCATAAACATGGTTAAGCTACTTCTTAGCATGTGTATACATTGAAAAGATGGGTGCTAGGGGCTAAATGTTTATGTCTTCTAATAGTATGTGTCTTGGAAAATTCATATATTGAATGGAACTCTACTCCCCAGTGTGATGATGGCATTTGAAGGCAAAATGTTAGGAAGGCAATTAATCCATGGGTGAAAGGCCCTTATAGTAGGGCCTTTATATTGAATTGCATTATAATGCAAGATGTGGAAGCACTCTTTCCCATCCCTGTCTTCCACCATACGAGAGAACAGCTGGAGGTAAGCCATCTAACTCCATCTAACATGGAAGAGGAGCCTAATGAAGAACCCAACCATGCTGGCTCCTTACAGTCTAACTCCAGTGGTTCTCAACCGTCCTAATGCTTGAACCCCTTCATACAGTTCTTCATGCTGTGGTGACCCCCAACCATAAAATTCTTTTGCTGCTATTATGAATTGTAATGAAAATATATGATTTATAGATGGTCTTAGTGACCCCTGTGAAAGGGTTGTTTGTCCCCCAAAGGGACTAAGAACCACAGGTTGAAACCTACTGCTCTAGACCATAAGATAAAAATGTCCATTCTTTGAGCCACCTATTCTGCAGTAATTCTGTGATAATACACCATACTGCTAAGAATAAAACACCACCCTTTTTGGTGGCACACTTGGTAACTGCATAGTATTTGCTTTTGGCTGAGTTAGGAATTAGTTAACTCAAAGACATGTTTAAATTTAAGCACCATACTATGGTGAAGAGAGTGTAAAGAGATTCCTTCCTCACGATGCCCACCTCACATCCTAGTCTTTCCCAACAGGGACTGTGTGGAAGACTGAAATAAGTCCTAAGCTTCCAGTCTCTAGCATGAGAGAGGGGGCTGACCCTATCTATCATGTCTTTCAACATGCTTTCCAATAGAGGACCCAGAGGTCTACAGGACTGTGTTTCATCAGGACTGTCAAATCATTTCCAGTGACTTAGAGATCTAATTACAAAAAAAAAATGGAGTGGGTGGTCATCTGGATCTCGAAAAGAATGACTTCCTCTGAAAGAGAGAGAATGACACAGTCCTCCTAATTCTGGTTTCGTTATGGTTTTTTCTTCTGTGTTATATGCAGCACTTTCATAAAGATAGCAGATGAGAATCCTATATTCACTGAGGAGGAAAAAAGGGTTCTTCATCTGCTAGTATTTTAAATAAGGGAAATACATAATATTACTGCTATCCTTTGAAGATCCTTTGAAGATTTTAATTAGCACTGAATGTGTTATTCCATCTGCTTAAATGAGCAGGCCACATGGTCACAAGTCCTCTCAGCTCATCTGGTGAACCAGTCCATTGGGTTTCCTTGATTGGTAGTAATTAAATAAAGAACTCCAATTTAAAAGACCCTGCAAATTACCTATGGTTATATTAAAGAAGATTTTTTTAATAGAAAACTGTGAGCACACATATGTATAAATGTATGCATATGGTCTTATGTCTGTACCTATTTTATATATATCTGCATGTAAATGTATATGTAGGGGCAGGAAAGGGGAAGAGATGGAGGATAAACACACACACACACACACACAGAGAGAGAGAGAGAGAGAGAGAGAGAGAGAGAGAGAGAGAGAACAGTATAGTCAATGAAAGTCACCTGAATACATGTTGGAATTCAGGCCAGTCCCCTACAGTGATTTGTAATGATAGATCTTTTTAAATATTTTTGTGAAACAGTTCATTAATTTCATAGGGCACTTCCATTTCTATGATCCTCTTTATTTTGTGATGTTAAATGGGTAGATAGTATTCCTGCAGTTAGCAGAGAATGAAGGTCTAGAGACCAGAG
This sequence comes from Ondatra zibethicus, assembly GCA_004026605.1. Taxonomy (NCBI): domain Eukaryota; kingdom Metazoa; phylum Chordata; class Mammalia; order Rodentia; family Cricetidae; genus Ondatra; species Ondatra zibethicus. Next base: position 13,501 of record PVIU01019628.1, read on the forward strand.
ATCTGCCCCAGCTCCACAAGCCCACCAGAGACTTGCCTGAGTCATGTGACCTAGACCTTCTGATTTCATAGTATTCTGTTGTGACATCACCCTTTTGGTCATTTTAGTGACTTTTAGGCTTCTCAGTTAGCCTGACTAAGAGTTTGTTGATCTTCTTTTACTTATTTTTGTTTGTTTTTCAAGAATCAGCTCATTGTTTCATGGAATTAGAGTATTGTGCCTTTAGTCTCTACTTCATTGATTTTCACCCTGATTCTGATTGTTTCCTTCTCTCTACTTAATTTAGATTTCATTTGTCTTATTTCAAGAGTATGAGATACGTCATTAAGTTTATTTGAGAGTTGTCAGATATTTTAATGTAAATTCACATAGCTATATATTTTATTTTATTGAAAATACATTTTTTTCACACAATATATTCTGTTTACAGTTTCTCCTCCCCCTACTCCTCCCAACCTCCTGTCCCATTTGGATTCAAAATCTTTCTGTCTGTCCTTAGAAAACTGACAGGCATCTAAAAAATAATAGTAAAATAAAATAAATCAGAACATGACAATGCCAAAACAAGCAAGCAAGGGAAAGAACCAAAGACAAAGCCCAAGAAACTCATGTAGATACAGATATACACATGTCTGAACACTCAGGAATCCCATGAAAACACAAAATCAGAAACCATCATATGTACACAAAGGACACATAAGGTAGAAAAAAAGTGCACTGGTTTAATATTATGAGACAAAGAATTTCCAAAGATGCCATTGAGTTCATTTTGTATTGACCATCTACTATTGGGCATGGGGCCAATCTACTATTGGGATTCTACCTTTAAGACTTTTATTTCAAACCTACCTCAAAAAAACACAAAACAACAAAACAAAACAAAAACAGACAAACAAAAAGACTTTTATTTCACCAGTGAGACTCCTCTGAAGAAAAGTTTTATTTTGCAAGGAGCATCACTTAGAGATAGCTTCTGGGTTGGGGATGGGTGTGTGTGTCCACTTCTTTCAGCTCTAGGACAGCATATGGTGCAAACTTGTGAAGACACTGTGCATGCTGCTACAGTCTCTGTTAGTTCATTTGTGTGCCAGCCCTGTTGTGTCTGGGAGGTCTTGATTCCATGGTGTCCTCTAACCCATCTGGCTCTTACACTCTTTCTGCCTCCTCTTCCTCACGGATCCTTGAGCTTTGAGTGGTGGATTTGATGGAGACCTCCCATTTAGGGCTCATTGTCCAAGGTCTCCCACTCTCGGCATGATGTCTGCCTGAGGGTCTCTTGTATTTGTTGCCATCTGCGGCAGGAAGAAGCTTCTCTAACAGTGGCTGAAAAAAACACTAATCAGTGAGTCCAACATCATTTCATTAGGAGTTCTTTTACTGCTATGTTCCTTTATTAAATTAGTAGTATTTGATTTTCCCATAGGCCCCTAGCCTATCTAATCTCAAGCTCTTGCCCACCCAAGCATAAATGGATATGGGGTCCATCTCATGGGAGTGGATCTTAACTCAAATCAGATATTGGTTAGTTACTTCCACAAACTTTGTGCCTCTATTGTGCTAGTGCATCCTGCAGGCAGATCACCATTGTAGATCAAAGGGTTTGTAGCTGGGTTGGTGTATTAGTCAGGTTCTCAGAGTAGCAGAACTTATAGAGTGAATCTCTCTCCAGACAGACAGACAAACAGATAGATAGATAGATATTATAATGATTTACAAGCTGTGTTCCAACTAATCCAACAATGCCTGGCTTTGATTGGAAGGTAAAAGAACCCAGAAGTCATTAAGCCCATGAAGCTGAATGGCTCAATTGGTCTTCAGTAGATACTGGAATACTGAAGAAGTAGTCTCTTAAGCCAGTGAAAGCATGGGCTTGCTAGCAAGGTGAGAGAAGGCAGGCATAGAGGAAAAGCTTCCTTCTTCCACATCCTTATATAGACTTCTTAAAGAAGGTGTGGCCCATAATGAAGGTGTTTCTTTCTGCCTCAAGACATGGATTAAAAGCATGTGTTTTCTCACCTCAAGATTCAGATTAGAATTGGATCTTTCTACTTCAAATTAAGCAAAAATCCCTCACTGATGTCTATATTTGAATTTTTGTTAAACCCAGATGTAGTCAAGTTGACTTGGCCACCACAGCTGGTATTTATCTTTCTACTTTGCAGAGTACCTTTCAATACCATGAACACCAGTCCATAGAGGTGATGTCTCTATGTCGGCACAACACAAATTCTACCTGTTCTAGGAGTTGTGTTTGAGCAAGTGTCTTTCTAGTAGGATGAAGCTTCCTTTGGGTATATGTCCAAGAATGGTATAGATGGGTTTTGAGGTAGATGATTTTCCATGTTTCTGATGAACCACCGCACTAATTTCCATAAAACTCTACACATTTATACTCCTACTAACAGAGGATGAGTACCAAGAAGAATAAAAAAAAAACAATAAAACAAACAAAAACTCCCTTGCTCCATATCCTTGCCAGAATGAGCTTTTTTTGTTTTATTGATTTTTCATTCTGATTGGTATGAGTTGTAATCTTGAAGTATGTGTATGGTCTACATACATACATGCAATGAGTGCATACTTGCAAGCAAACATTCAAGCAAAAAAGAAATAAATTTGCTAAAAGATAAAGTCAAAATAATACTAAAAACTTTAGAGAACACAAAGAGGTAAAAATGGAGCAAAACAGGAAAAAAGGAAGAGGAAGAGGGATGAAGACAGATGCTAAAAAGAAATCCCACACTAGCTCAGAATTGAGTATAATAAAGAGCTATTTATTTAGGGGTAGATTCACAAATTACAGTTCTCTCCCTGAGCAGGGAAAACAGGAACTGAATCCAGCAGCTGGAAGAGAGCATTTATAGTATAAGAGGCCACACCCAAGTGGGCTGGTAACTTAAAGACTACTGGCTGAAGGATACTGCAGCAGAGGGGGAGAAATCTTTCCCTATTCTGAAAAAAATACACCAAGAAAAATAGCTGCATTTCTCAAAGGGAAAAATATGTAAATATTTCAAAATATAATAAAAAAATTTAAAAACATTACTAAAGATATAGTAAAGAAAACAAAGAAGAGCCAATGGAGACCATTATAGAAACTTACATTTGTTTATAATGCAGACATCAGTGGATCATGGGGGCTCCCACCCTCAATGGATATGTGTACAATAGAACATAACCCAACTCCTGTACATAAGGTTCAGGAAAGAACAAAGAGGAAAGAACAGAGAGATTGTAAGCATCAGAGGGCCAGAAAGTCTTCTGTGAGGATTTGTCTCCTAGAACTTACAGGGAAACTACACCCATGATACTTCAACAATATGGCTGCCCAAATAAAACCCAGACAATGACACTATCAGTGGACATGCTAACATGGAAGGAAGATATCATACGGTGACACCTGCATAACAAGCAATACAAGCAACTAAGGACTGCTCAAAGAGGGAATATTAGCCTCTCCCAGGGATGAGGTCTCTTATTGGTTGTTTATAACAAATGCTCTGCCCTGAAATCTTGTACACACAAACATCAAAAATGAACTCAGTAGGATCTATGTATGTATGTACACACATAAATGTGTATCTGATATATACATGTATCTCATATATAGATACTGACAATTCAAGGAGTGACTGGGAGAACAAAGGAGAAGTTGAAGGGAGGAAAGGAAATGGGTATAATTTTATTTTAATTATTTTTTTACCCAAAAAAGAAAACACATAAAACAAAAAAGGTGAGGCATGCACATATGCATGCACACACACACACACACACAAACACACACACACACACACACACACACACACAATGTGTTAGAGTGACTGCTTTCTGAGGCCTGGAAACTTAGCAACTCTCTTTTTAATGTATAGGGTGGGGTCCATTGCAGCTCCCACAGATCTGTGTGGACAGAAGGCCCGTCTTTGCTGTTTTAAGATGTTTTGAGAATCGTTTGCCTTGATGGAGGTGCCCTTCATCAGAACTCTGAGGTTTTATAGCAGTGAAGGGGAGATAGGTGACTCCAGCGGTTAATCAGCCTCAGTACCACCACACTTCTGTGTTCTCCTCCCAGTTGATCTCTGCTCCTCAGTGGGGATGGGTTATGTACTTCATTATCCAAGCAGCGCTTCCTGCTGCCTACACTTTTGAGCGAGTCTCTGTCTGGCCTTCTGCTTCTCCACAACTACTTCTCAGGGCTGTCTTAGGCCCTGGGGCTATGGCAGATTAATTTCAGGCTCCCTGACTCATGGTTGTTCCTGTTCTCATTCCCCCAGGGTAGCTCAGTTTAAACAATAGATTCTCTCTCAAGAAGTCACTGAGCCACTGCCCTCTGAGTCATACAGAGTGACAAAGTGGATTTCTTCCCACTTCCTAATCATCCACCAAACAATCCCTGTTGCACCAGAATTCACAACAGCAGTTGAGATTCATGAGAGTCCTTGCACTTGTCCTGAGACTGTGCTGCCAGTTCTTCCTAACAGAGGCTGCCTGGTCTGCCTTTTGATGGAACTCTATTTTCTTCACTCCCCTGCTAGGGAGCCAAATGGCTATAACTGTGTTCTGCATTGGGTGGGAGGATAGCACAGATGGAGTCTCTAGGTCCTCAGAAATCGGGATTGACCAGATGGAGGGAGTAGAGATTGGCTGAAATTGGAGTATCTTTTCTATCATTTCTGTAGATGCTGAACCTTGAACAGTCAAGCTTTAGATATCCATTAGACCTGCCTTTTCTTTAGAACCTTCCCTTCTTTGTATGAGAAACCTCTGTTAGCTTTCCATCTCCTGGGCAGGGAAGGCTCTCTCACACTTTTGTGATTTCCCTCTTGATATACTAGTGATTAATATTCTAACCAAGGAGTGTCTGTGAGGTGCATTGAGGAACGAGGAACACTAACACATCATTGAGATTTATACAGGAGAAAAAACTCAATGTTTTTTAAAGATGCTCAGCAGCCAGGCATAGTACATCTGTAATCTGAAAAACTGGGAGACAGAAGCACAAGGATCAGGAATTTAAGGCCATAGCTACATAACAAGTATGAGGGCAGCCTGGACTATATGATATCCTGTCTCCAAAAAACAAAACAAAATATCAGCCTCATCATCAAATATCATGATGAAGGGCCAAATACTCTCTCTCTTTTTTAATTTTCTGTGAACTCAGATATTTTCTTTTTTTTTAATCTCTTCCTATTTCTTTTTTCATTAATCTTCATTCTTCCTAGTTCTAGCAGTGAACTGTGCAGCAGATAAATGGATCCAGAGGTCAGACTGACCGTCAGCCTTCACAGTCATTCTCAAATAGTGGGTGTGGCTCCTAGCAACCAAAGGCGAAGTTACAGATCACTACACCATTCACTAGTTCTGGGTCTCTTGCAACTTAAACTTCCAATGTCTAGTCTTTCCCTTCTTTTCTTGGTTCCTGTTTCCCATGGCTGTTGCTAACCCAGGGCCTGTAGCACATTGGCATACTTGGATTACAATCACTGAGATAAAGATGTAGAATACTTCTTTACCCCTCCTCCAAAGGTTTTTCCCCTGTTAATTTTTTATAGACAGCCATTCAGAGAAAATCAGTGCCTTGATTCTGGTTTATTAAACTTTTCTTACTGGGACTGCAGAGTATGAACAACGTTTGTGATAGTCAATACAAGATTTTGCTGTGTCAGCAATTCTTGTTTCTTGATGATTGATGTTTCTAGTCACTCTCTTATTCATAACATAGCCACTATGAACACTCTCAGCCAAATCAGTTTTATAATTATTTGTGTCTGTTTTATATATATATATATATATCAGAATTTGAGTTCAAGGTTGTCTAAATAAACTTGATATTCTAATGATATTTGCATGTAGCTTCTTCTCTATTAGCTATACTACTATGCTAACATACATCTCCAGAGTATGTAGAGTCTCCAATATAGCAAAAGATTTCAGGAAATGTCAGGTTTGAAACTATCTTAAAGTCTCTAGACAGCAACTGGAGATCAGTTGAATATCATCTTGCATTTTATTTACATCTTAGGCTATTTTATGCAACTGTAAAAATACATAACAAATGAATTTATAACAGATTTATAATATTATTATATATTGACTTATATATAATGTTATCTATTATAGTAGACTTATAATAGATAAAATTTACTGGATCGTGATTATGGAAGCTGGAAAGAACACCTGGCAGGGGTCTTCTTACTATTTCATCTCGTTGTGAAAGGCAGAAGGAAGGCTGGGAAAACTGGACAGAGGGGCAGACTCTTTTTGCACAACAGGCACAGTCCCACTCCTGAAGATAAAGTTGTTCAAAGATTCACCAGTTATCGTGGTTACACTGGCCATTAGATTTCTGCATAAGTTTGGAGGATACTTTCAAACCATAGTAGTTTAGTATGAAAGAAGTTGCAGCAGATTAGAATCAGTCAAAGATAATATTTATAGATTAGAGTTGGCCAGAATTTTCCTTATCCCCAATAGCTAATAACTATTTACCACTTTAGCTATGTTTCTTGATTAGAAAGTGAAGTAATCAGGTCTAAATTTAGATTTTTAAAACTTTTCATGATGCATTTTAATTTTTTTTACCATTTTAGACATGCATACAAAGAAATATAATGTTCACTGCCATTTTCTTCCTTTAACTCCCCATACCTGCCAATGCTTCCTCCCCCTAACTTCATGCCATCATTTTTCTGTTATGAAATGTCCAGTTGGTGCTGCCGCCATGTAAATTGGTGTGAGGTCATTCACTAGAACATGGCAAATGTACCAATAGCCATGCCCCCAAAGAAGAAAGATTTTTCCCTTCCCTAGCAGTTATCAAATGCAAATAGCTCCTTAGTTAGGGATTGGGCTTGGAAATCATCTCCCCTATCTATGTGGGGTTTTGGCTGACTCACTGAGAGTTCATGAGTGCAGTAGCCATCTCCAGATGACAGCACCACATCCTGCTCTCTCCTTCTCTCCTTCTCCCCAGACGCTTCCTGAGCTTTGGCATGAGTGGAGGAGTTTATAAAAAGTAAACTTTAAAAAATTCAAACCCTTAAGGGGACAGAATTTACCACTTAAACAAATAAGCAAAACTTTAAAGAGGAAAACATAGCATTTCAGTTTGAAACACTTGTCTGCTTGCATTTATTCTTTCTCTCATTTTGACTATAGACACACTGTGTTTTGTAACAAACCTTCTCTTCCTCCCAATTCAACAAATATTATGAACATCTACTATGAGCAAGATTCTGCATTGCACAACCAGCAAACGCAGTGTTGATGAAAATAGATAAAAGTCTCTTCCACCCCAAAGCTTGCAATTTGATGGAAATAGATGTTCAGCAACTAATTACACAGTTATCAAAACAGGATTGCAATATGGTCTGTAAAATACAGGACGTCAAAGAGACACACAGCAGGCCTGTGAAATGAGCTTTGAGACAGGAAAGCGCTCTGGCAGGGTGTGTTTCCCTTGCACAGCAAACCGAAGCCCCAGAGATAAACAAATAAAGAGAATGATTGGAGTGGGGTTTTAAAGGCTTACCCTGGGCTGCAAGCTGAAAGGTAAGAAAATAAGTGGTTATCTTGGTGGCTTCTCATTCTCTTTCTGGGTGTCAACTTTCCCCTCCCACCTTCCATCACAGGAGAGCCTAGAAACCCTCATCTCCATGCTTGCCCAGCCCGCCATCCAGGACTGTCCCTTGAAAATGACTTTGCTTCTCCTGCTTCCGCACCTTTACAAGGGAATTGAGTTAGATGAGGTGTTATCCCTGTGTGTTTTCTTCTTTCCTCTGTTCAAATACAGTAGGATTCTTCTTCCTCCATATAAAGGAGAAAATATAAAGTCAGCTCAGCTGGAGACTGACTTTGAACATAGGTGATCAAACTGCCCATCCTGTCACAAATTCTACCGAAATGAACATGCAACTTGTTTAATCTACATACCCATTCCTTTGCTTGTCATTTCAGAAGAATTTGCTAATTGTAGGATCAGTTTCTGGAGCGGATGCTCATCAAAAAAATGTCTACCTGGTTTTTGAACATATAGAAGACACATGGCACATCTCAGGACATGTATACATTCCCTTTGTCCTGTGTGCAAAAGTATTTGCTTTTCCTGATTCTCAGAAGGAGGTGAGGAAAGTCTGTGCTGGTATTTGTGATTTCATTTTGTTTCTCTTTACCTCTTCCCCTTGAGATTTAATAAAAACCATATCTATATAAAGCCAACCATAAGTAACACTGAAACTATGGTCAAAGAAACAAAGAAGACAGGAAGAAATTCACCTAAACAGTGTCTCCCTTCTGACTTTTAAAGGAGTGCCTACAGCTGAGCTTTTCCCTGACGGAGGAACAGGAGGAGAGAGGGGAAAGCATTGTTTAAAAAAAAAAAGTCCTTGTTGTGTCCTTCAGAACTGCTGCCCCTCCAGGAAAGCCATAGAAATGTGCTTCTATTAAGCCCTTCTGATCTGGAAGGAAAGCTGTCCAGGGGGTCCCTGGTAGGGGCCTGTAGGCACAGCCATTTCAGCCAATATGGAACTATTGCACTATTTTTCCCTGAGGTCTGGGAGAATGATTCATTACACAAAATAATAGCAGAAACAAGTCTGAGCTACAGAATTAGCATCCACCCCCATGAGCAGCTTTTGGGTTGTTTGTTAGGAACACTATCCGAGGGGAGGCATAATTCTCTCTGAGCAGCTTGAACTAATATCATTGTTTCTCTCTAGCTTATGTATCAACTTCACACTAGAATTAGAGCAGATAATCTTTTTTTCTCTAGTCAGTCATGACAGGTCTCTGAGTGCCTGAGCATTCTCAGCATGACAAGAATGGAGAAGGATGCACCTTGCATTCTGAAAATGGTGATGTTTCCAGATGGTGCTGGGGAGGAGGAGCAGATAATAGCAATGGGGCTTCTAACAGAGGACTGTTCACAGGCAAAGCACAGTCACTAACTGGAGAAAAGGCAAGTGCCCCCTAATCTGATGGTGCAGGTTGTTAGTTTCCCACTCACCAGGAAATTAAAAGAAAACAAATGTGTGTGCTAATGTGTTACCGATGAAATACAATAAATATCCTCTCCACCTTGCCATCTTTGGATCAGAGGTAGACGTGAAAATAGCACACTTGTCAAAACACCCAGTGCTAAGGTGTTGGGTGCAATATAAATGAGGCTGAGAAACAGAACTGCTGGGACAGCAGTTCAGAACTCACACTATTTCTTGCTCTTCTCTTTCTTTTGTAATACACTTTTTTACTCAGAGAGAGTACAATAAATTCATCCCTACTTCTTTGTGGAAAGAAACACATTGTAATCAGGCCATTTTCATTCAGTTCTGCAAGAAAAAGAAACCATCAGTTCATTGTATCATTTGTGTAATTTGTTTGTATATATTGATTTTACCATTGAAAAGTCATTTGTTGATAGCTACTGTGCCTACTAGGTCAGTAATGCGAAATCTGGATGACAAGGAAAAGGATTCACCGCACTTAATGTGACGGTGGGTAGCGTGTGCCATGTGTCAGAATCATGTGGAGTGATGCTAGTTCAGGAGACCTGAGGAAGAGGTCAGAGAATTCGCACTTCTAACTGATTCACAGATGGTGCTGAGGATATTCATCTGGCACCACATTTGAGAAGCCATGGTCCTGGATGTGCTTCTAGGTCTTGGATATCCATTAAACCACCTGGGGAACTGTTAAAAGTCTTTATGCCAAGGCTGCAATCCAGATCATGTGAATCAAAATATCACGTGTCATCCCATTTAAAAACTTCTGAGAAACAGTGGTCTTGGGGGATGGTGAAGCAAATCAGAAAACCAGGTTGAGTTACAAAGAAACCCTGTGGTAGATCATGTGGAAGGGCACGTAGGCTGATGAAAGAGCATTCTGAGGAAGGAGCTGGAGCAAAGGAAAAAAAATGTTCCTAACTGTGAAACGAATAATTCAGAGGGTAGAACCAGCAACTGGGATGTCTTTGAAAATAATTGAGGAAGAGATTACACAAGACTGGGCCATGTTGAATGAACAGTAGACTTGCTGAATTGTAGATTTAAACAATAATGTGGGGACTTGTGGGATAAATCCTCTTTGAAGAAAAAGTAAAATATTTAACAATTAATTTACATTTAAAAAGTTCCAGTTGCTGTAAGTAAATGTAAAGGAGACGATAAAGAGGAGAGAGGACAGTATAATAGGTTAGCAGGAACAAAGTAATACTGGCCTTTATAGGGTGGCAGTAAGTATGGGTACTAATGGGTGGGGATGATGTTGGATGTCTTTCTGTATATGTGTTGCTTTTATTGGTTGATGAATAAAGTTGTTTCGGCCAATGGCTTAACAAAGCAAGGTCAGGCAAGAAATCTGAACAGAGATATATATAGAGAGAGTAGGTGAAATCAGCGAGATACCATGTAGCTGCCGAAGAAGAACGATACCAGCCAGAAACTTACCCAGTAAGCCGCAGCCTTGTGGCTATACACAGATTAATAGAAATGGGTTAATTCAAAATGTAAGAGCTAGTAGAAATATGCCTAAGTTATTGGCTAAACAGTGTTGTAAATAATATAGTTTCTGTGTGATTATTCTGGTCTGAGTGACCAGGAAATGAGCGGTCTCTGCCTACATAGGCTTTAATAAATGTTAGATGAAGAAGTAACATAACAGAATAAGTGGTAAAATAGATAATGAACAACACAGAATAAACAGTATGACAGCTGAGAAAATGGTAATAACATTGATTTGTATGAGGAAAAGGGTAGGTATTTATTAAGAAAATCAAGATCTCCCATCTTGTTGACATAATGTATTCACATGTAGAAATAACACACAGTACTTATTAATATGTACGTTTTACATTTTTAAGTACTAGTTTAAAAAAAAAAAAAACAAGTTGAGGGCTAAGTATATTTCTAATAATCCAGCTGTGGCAGGAAAATCACAAAGTCAAAATCAGCCCGGGCTGCACAGCAAGACCTGTCTCAAAAAACCTAATAAACAATAATAGCAAATTCTGTTTGGGGAATATTAAGTATTATTTCCATTGCCTAAGAGACATTTAAATAGAATTACTGAATAAATATTTTGTTATTCAAGAACAGAAAAGGGAACTTGAAAAAATTGTCAAAAGAATTTGAGAGTCACCAGTCTTTATGGCCATGGAATTGCGTACTACATAGGAAGAAAGTGGAGAAAGGGGCCGAGGTTAAACACTGTGGAATCCGTTTTGTTAGTGGATGAGTAGATGAAAATCACTTGGTCAAGGAACCTGAAGAATAGAAGCATGAGATCCGAAAAGTAAAGAAGGCAAAAATGGCATCAACAACAACAGCGAAAGACAAGGCCTGTGTGGAGAGAGGGAAATAAATGATCAGCGTGTTGGGCACCTCTTAAAGTCAGGAAGATGAGGGGAGAAATTATTCTTCTGGCATTTAGTTAGTGTACAATGCAATGGGTTTTATTATTCTATTTTTATTCATATTTTGTTGTTGTTGATCCTCGGCCACTGCTCAGCCTTCCTGAGGAACTGTACCCTGACCCTCTATTCTGCCCCAGTAGTCCCTTTCCCACCTTCCTGTCAAGTGTGGCCTCTTTCCCATCTCCTTCACCTGCTCCCAAAGGCCTCTTTTCTTCCCTGTTATTGTCTCTGTTCTGTTTTGATGACCTGTACCCATACATGTATATAAAAAATTAAATATAAGGTCCTTTTATGAGAGAGAACATGTGGTATTTCTCTTCCTAAGTCTGAGGTATTTCAAATTATTATAATAATTTCCAGACCTATCCATTTCCTGTGAATTTCATGATTTCATTTTTTAATGGCTGAATAAAATTCCATTGTGCATATGTACCACATTTTCACTATCCATTCATCTGTTGATGACATTTAGGCTGGTTTCATTTCCTTGCTATTGTGATGAGTACAGCAATTGCACGGATGTGCAAATATCTTTGCAATAGGATATAATATCATTTAGATATAGGTCCAGGAGTAGTACATTGGGTCATATGGTAATCCCATTTTTAATATGTTAAAGCATCTCCCCACTGACTTTCATAGTGCTTGTATCAGTTCTACTTCTATTAGTGGTGAATAAATGTTTTCTTGATGGCTGTCATTCTGAGTGGGGTAAGGTAGGATCTGAAAGTAGGGATACATTCAAGTGAACAAATCTAAGAATCCCTGGAGTAGAGGAAGGAGCTGATATTAAAGCCTGATAATAAAGTAAGCAATACTAATAAAATAATAATAATAATAATAATAATAAAATGAGAAATTAATTCAATGAAAGTATAGCAGAAGATTCCCCAGATCTGGAGGGATAAATGGGCATCAAAACAAAAGCACATTTAGAACGTAAAATAGGATTGACCAAAAGAACTTCTTCGTGATATATCATAGTCAAGAAGAAACAATATTAAAAGTTATGAGGGAAAAGTAATGACTAACACACAAAGGCATAAACATCACAATATTTTCCATCAGCAATCCTAAAAGCCAAGAAAGCATGTAATGGCATATTTCAATATCTAGATGAAAATAATTACCAAACAAGATGAAAAGGTGCAGCAAGGCTATTTCTTAAAATTGATGGGGAAACAAGACTATCTCAAGACACAAGCACAAATTAAGACAACTTTTGAAAAGCAAACTATTACTGAAGAAAATGCTCAGCAGTATACTAAAAATACAAGAAGAATAAAGATGACATCTACAAAATCATATGCATGAAAGAGTACATTGAGAGAAATAGACACATGAGAAGAGCCAAAGAGTAATCTACCATGACCAATATAGCAGAACAACAAACCCTGGTATTAACATGGTTAACAGACAACCAAGTAGAACAACCAACAAAATCTTAGGAAGCAGAAGACACTGCTCAATAATAACCTTAAATGAAAATGGCCTCCACACTGATTAGAAGATGTAGACTGACTAGATTAGAAAAGACAAATGTGATTCTTCTACCATCTCCAAGAAATATGTCACAAGCAAACATATCCCAAACTGATAGACAAAGGAAGTCAACCTAACAAGCAAAGAAAAACCATAAAGAAGTTGATTTAGTGATTTTTCATATATCATGCAGTAGACATTACAGATGATAAAATGGCACAGCTAGCTAGAAGGGATAATGAGGGCCACTACATATTAGCAAAGAGAACAATTCATGAAGCAGGTATAACAATAGCAAATATGTATACACTGAATCTTGGGGCTCATAATTTCATATAACAAATATGGCAGGGAGTAAAGGGGTCACATAACACATTTTCATCTTCATGTAGGTCCCCCAATCTGAAATTCAACAACAACAATATCAAAACCCTCAAATATAAATTATCTCATAGATCAATGAGATTTAATAGATATCTACAGAATATTCTATACTTCTCAAAGGCACATGGAAAATTGATCACACCATAAGTCACACTGTGAGCTTTCATAAGTCTAAATAAAGAGTATCAGGGAGCCTTGTATCTTATCAGACCACTGTGGAATAAAACTAGCAAGAGACGGCAACAGAAATCATAACAATCCCATTGGGTTTTATGATTTTCAGTAGGAAACTGAGGCAGAAAGGTAGATTGCAATGCGTTGATGAATTACTTGAAAGTGGGAAGTGGATTCAACATAGGGATAGGAAAACTGTTTATAAGGAGAATGAAATCCTGCAGTAGCAGTTAGGAAAGTGGTTACTGAGGGACTTTTGTGAAAAATGGGAAACCCAGGAACAGATACTTCATCCTAGCTGACATGGAGAAATTAATGGTGCTAGGAAAAGAGTCATCAAATTTAAAATCCTAGAAAAGCCACGGAGGAGAGAGACAGAGAGCATGGCAAGCATGCTGGAGTGAATACTATTCCTATTGAACGAGAAAACAGAGTAAGAGCTTTAAAAACCTAATTCTAGGGCCCACTGTCAAGTTCGGACCTAGCATACAAGAGGCCCTAAATTTGTGTGGCATGTGTTCCTATAATCCCAGAAGTTATAGAATCAAGACAGGAGGATTCCAGTCAATTTGGAATACATGGATGTGAAATATTAGTTGAAGATGTGTTATTTGCTTATGCTCTGCAACATTGGTTTAATGATACAAAGATGTGTGGCATTCTTTTATGTTGTATTTGTTTAACTCTATGAGGCTGTGTTACTTTGCCTGTCTAAAACACCCGATTGAGAGCTGAACAGCTAATATCTACGCAGGAGAAAGGATAGGCAGAGAGAATAGATAAGTGAAGAAATCTGGGAAACAAAGATTGAGGAATAAGAAAAGGAGAAGGAGAGGAGGACAGAAAGGGCCAGTCACCCAGCTACACAGCAAGCCATGAAATAAGAAGAAAAGAAAGATATATAGAATAAAGAAAGAAAAAAGCCCGGAGGCAAAATGTACACAGGATAATTTAAGAAAAACTGGCTAGAAACAAGCCAAGCTAAGGCTGGGTATTAATTAGGAAGAATAAGCCTCCCTGTATTTGTTTGGGAGCTGGGTGGAGGGCCCCCAAAAGAGTAAAGAATAAAAAGAGTTAAATGCAACCAACAAGATTTGCTGAGTTGCAGGTCAGTTTGGCCTACATAGAACCAAAATATTAATCAATTTTAAAACTTAAATTCTAAACTTAGCAGAGTGCTATGTGCCTGTAGTCTCAGTCATTCAGGATGCTATGTTACAAGAATCACTTGAACCCAGACGTTCACAACCACCCTGGCCAACAGGGTAAGACCCTATTTCCAAAGAGTTTTTAAGCGATCATTAAAGAGACCCGCATTAGTGAAAAATAGAATTCGTGTGATTCCAGAGAAGGAAGAAATAGAGAAAAGGAAGAGAGTGTGATTGAATGTAATTGGCCATCATAAGCTTAAAGGGAGGAGCTCTATTAGGTTGTGTGACTTTGTTGGAGTAGGTGTGACCTTGTTGGAGAAAATATGTCACTCTTGGGGTGGGCTTTAATGTCTCCTTTACTCAGTTTACTCCCACTGATGGAGACCCCTTCCTGTTGCCTTCTGATCAAAATGTAGCTAGCACCAAGCCTGCCTGCATGCCACCATGTCCCGCCACGATGATAATGGGCTGAACCTCTGAACTGTAAGCTGCCACTTCATCTAAGAGTTGCCATAGCCATGGTGTCTTTTCACAGCAATAGAAACTCTAATCTAGATAGAGAGAAAGACGCCAAGATGAAGGCAGGACAATTCTCTGTGCCATGTGAACCCCATCCCTACATTACATAAAAATCTTTCATGTGTGTGGGTTGCTTACTAAACAGAAGCATAATAACAAATTACTTTAAAAAAAAAAAAAGAGTCCTCCGGGGAGACCATACAGTGTGGGTAGAGTTTGGACAGTCAATGAACACAGAATTAGGGATTCAGAACAAGCTTTGAGACCTGTCTCTTGATACTCAGACGACATTTGCATCTCGAACTGAGAATGCCAGAAGGAAAGACAAGTGAGTCATCCTGAGAATGGAAGGATGTGAAGTGAGTCTCCCACGCCGGTCCTTGGAGTTCTTTCAGTCTTCTCTCCTACAGATGAGCTCTGGAACCCAGCCTAGAGCGACTCATCTTCCTTCACCTTCAATGCCAAGGATGGTTTCTGCCACATTCCGAAGGAAGCAATACCCAGAAAACTGCATTTCATCTTGTCAGATCCTGAGCCTTTTCCCAGTTGATTTTTTGCAGATGCCTCAGTAGATAGAAATGAGCCTTATCAGCATGAGAGACAGGGAAATCAAAGGAGCGCAACCACACCTGAATGGAAGGTGCGGCTGTGTTCGGCTCAGCTTTCCTCTTGGATAGCTGACACATGCATGTGAAATAGGCTAAAGAGTTGTTTGGTGTAGCAATAATTTCCTCTTCAGTTTCTGCGAAGTAGCCCATCTCTACTATGGCCAGAGAGAAAAAGAGGTGACCAACGAAAGAGGTGCTTCCAGCAGTAGCCTGCCTTGTGCTACTCATCCAGTTCCGCAGCATCTTTACTGCCATAAATACTTGAATTTTTATCCCTACCTCCACTTTGCACCACTCCTACTAGTAGCAAAAGTTCCGTTCAGACTTAGAATTGAGGCCTGAATTTGAGCCCAGTTATTATATTCAGCTGCTTGACTTGAAGGAATGAAGCACCACAAGAAAACTTCAAGTCCTTAGAGACCTAAGCCTAACTGACACGCTCACATGAACCCCGTATGCTGTCATACTGAATCAATGGCTCTTTCCTACATATTAAATAGTGAGGCACGCAGAAGATATTCTGTCCCACCCCTGCCATCCTGTCCTACCCTCCAGGATCATGTTTATGTGCCTTTTAGACATGGTCTATGGATCAGAATCTTCTAGAAGCCTTCCCCTGTCACTACATACCCTTTCTAAGAGTGTTAATTTCTCTGGCAGGTTTCTGGGGTAAGGATCATAGTCAGAGCATCACTAGGTATTATAATATGAAACCACACCTGTGAGACCAAAGAGAGACCTCACCTCTGCATAAAAGAATGAGAGACGTGTAGAGGAGGATGCTTACCTTTGGGAATGCTGACCTTCGAGGTCAGGGTTTCCCTTTCATTTGTCATTCTTGGCTTCTTGGCAGTGTTTGTTAAAGTTCATACGACTTGCACTTACTTAAGAATCTTCTTTTAGTTTTTATGATGTCAGTATCTCTTGTAAACATTTTTCCAAATTCTATTAGCACCCTTTCTTCTAAATCTATTTTATTTCAAATAATGCCATCTAAATGGTAAACTTACCTAACGCCAATACACGGATTTCCCTGTATTCCCATCCATGTGCTCAGTGACCTGCTAGTCACTCAAGGCAGAGCTCTGGAGCTCAGCAAGGACCCTCCGCTTACCAGTCCCTCATCTTTTAGTCCATCTCAGTTCAGCCAGCACACTTTCCATTCCCATGATGGTTATTTATTTTCAAGTGAAAATTCAATGCTGTAATTTCTTTTTTTTTTTAAAGATGTATTTGTTCTTACATTTTAAAAATGTTTTTTGGGTTACAATTATTTATTTGGGATGAGGGATGAGCACAGGGGAGTGGACACTTTCTAGAGTTGGTTCTCTCCTTCTCCCATGTGGGTTCTGGGGATCAAACTCGGGCCACAGGTTTGGAGGATGGCAAGCTGGCTCCAGTGAATTGAAGCGGATGTGGCGAGCATCCAGTCACTTCCTGTCACTTCCGTGCTTACGTTCCCTCCACATTCCCTCCCTTGGATTCTCACAGGCAGACATTCCCAAGGGACAGCATTTGAGTACACACGGCTCTCAGTTTAAAAGGGCTACCATGCTAGCCCTCAGGGGAAAGAGGGTACCTCCTTCCTAATATTTCCCATTGAATTTAGGGGCCTGTTGTATTGGATTGTCTCAGATTACATGAACACACATGTGGCAGACAACAGAATAATCCCTCCCCAGAGTCAAGGCTTAAATGCTCAGACCCTATAAATATGTTACTTTACATCTCAAAAGAAACTTTACAAATGTCATCAAGTTGTCATAAATCAGAATGATTGGTTATATTTTAGATTATTCAAATAATCTCAGTGTAACCACAGCACTGATTTTGTAAAATAAAGGAAGTGGGGCTGTGGTTGTAGCAGACATGCTAACCGAAACCGGTCAGAGAGAAACATGAAACACACTATTATGCTGACTCTGAAGATGGAATAAGGGAACATAAGCCAAGGACTGTGGGAAGCCCCCAGGAGCTGGAAAACAGTCTTCCCCAAACCTCTGAAAGAAAGCTGTGTTGGCGCCTTGCTTTCAGGACTGAGGTAGCGAATCTGCTTTAGAGATGCTGTGTAGCTTGTGGTGCTTTCACTACAACAGCAGCAAGGCCCAAGTGGAGCAGTTTAACCAAGTTCCGGTAAACTATCTGATTGGCTGCACGGAAATCGTGTGCCTATGAAGGCAGGAGATCCGAGTCATCCATATCTGACCGGAAATCTGGGAGATACGTGTTTCTTGAAGAAAGGCTGAAATGCAGTTACGGTTGTCTCAGGAAACAGATGCCTGCCCAGAGGGTAACACAAATTTATAATCCTGGTTCCCAAGAGGCCCCACACCGCACTCATGATACATCTTTAAAAGTGATCTTAAGGGCTGGAGAGATGGCGCAGAGCACTGACTGTTCTTCCAGAGGTTTTGAGTTCGATTACAAGCAACCACATAATGGCTCACAACCATCTGTAATAAGATCTGGTGCCCTCTTCTGGCCTGCAGGGATATGTGCAAGTAGAATGCTGCATACATAATTAATAAATAAATCTTTTAAAAAATAAATTAAAAAAACCCAGTGTTGTGGTTGTGGTTCACACCTTTAAAAATAAATAAATAAATAAATAAATAAATAAATAAATAAATAAATAAATAAATAAATAAATAAATAAATAAATAAAAGTGATCTTAAATGATAATTCTCATAAGCAATCTTAGCAGTTATGTAGGAGAAAACATATAAACTTGATTTTATAAACAAAATATAATACTAGCTATTTTTGTAAGCCTTGTTTCCATGGAAATAAGCATCCACATGACAGGAGAGATTCACTGTGGCTGCATTTGCTATGGTTCAATAAACAGATATTTATCTCTTTAAAGAGACAGGATTCACTTAGACATCTAGTCTTCATGTGATAAATGATTGAAGATTACATGAGCTTTATGGAATTGAAAACTATTACTGTTCATGGAGAAAAATAGTTTTCATTTTGTGCTAGGATTTCTGATCTTATTGCTATTTACATTAGAATGCAATTTAAGGGGGAAAAGTCTAATGCTGGTATCAAGAATCTAATTAGATATTAGTTCAACTCTCAGCTTAATACAAAATAAAGTAAATTAAGAAAGGGATGCACTAGTCCTGCTTCTGTTTCCTGATACAAATCAATCTGCTTCCTTTCAATAAATCCTCTTGACATCCTACAGCGTGATGCTAAATCACTAACCCATCCTTGTTGAGTGAAGGCTGCTGAGAGAGGTGGCATTAAATGATGAGTTTTAGGTCCTCTTACCAACTTTGAAATATGTTCTGGATGAGGTATTGGATTTATATGTTAATGACTATATTTCACAAATCCTGGCTAATACATCGTACTACCATCTACACTAAAGACTTACTAAACCTCCACAGACCTTTTGATGGAGAGGTTTCTAAATAAATCAATGAAAATGAGCACAGCACATCATGGCTACTTGACAGAATGAGTGCAGTTTCTGCTTGTTTCTAATCCAATAATACCCCCTAATTTTTGCAAGATGTGGAAAGTGGTTTGGTGGACCACAGGAAATAGATTCAGCTATTTCATGAGCTATTTCATGAGCAGAGTGAGGCATGAAGGACTACAAAGAAATGGGGAGCATTTAGAGAGCCGGGTGACCTCTTTCTTCAAAAATTGAGGCTTTCCTTCCTGCCTCTTATTTTTAACAAGTGTATATTTCCCTAAGGAACTTATGTAACAGCAGAGCTGATTAGTTTGCTATAGCTCTTCCCATACTTATTTGTTCTGCATTGTCCTTATTTAATTTGCAAACCTAAATAGTGTTAAGTGTATAGATGTGACTGCGGACTTCACTCCATTTGCTCTGAAGTGGTTCTGAAGAACTCAGACATTCCTGGTCATGTCATTCAGTGCTGGGTCATAAAGATGGCTTCAGATATTCCACCTCTGTTACTGCTCCCTTCCTGTTCCCATCTGCAAGCCTGGCCTACAGGGCCCCATCAGCTATAGTTCACTATTCTCCATACTGATGCTTCAAAAGGGAAGCTGTGGCGTAGCTTCTCAAGTTCTTGCCTTTTGAGTACGTGTGTGTGTGTGTGTGTGTGTGTGTGTGTGTGTGTGTGTGTGTGTGCATGCTCACATGTGATGCTTTGTAACATCAAGAAAGAAGTATTATCAGTCTAACATGCTTCTTTGAGAATATCATATATGGCTGTTTGGGTCCTTACCTGATGAAGGAGGAGTCTAAGTATATATACATATTTTCACAGCTGTTTCCAGGCACTTCATTGGTAAAATTTTGTGATCTTTGCATATTTATCTAAGGAAATTTTGCTAGACACCTACATTGTGATCATCACAGAAAACATAATGTTTGATTTTAAAAGGCTGTTGTAAGTTTGGAGTCGCATATACTTGTAAGTACTCACTTAATCAAACCCATTATCCTTTTTCTTTGTGACATGATAGAAAATATAGTTGGTTCTTGGTTTCAAGTTTACTTGACATGTTCTCATTCAACATAGTCGTTTCTATACCAGTTTTATGCTGTGTTTGATAACCTGGCCTCCCACCCACAAGCAATACCAAAGACAGGGGCCTGACATACAGGAGAAGTGCTCAGTTCATTACAAACAACAGGGCAGAGCAATCAAATCTTAGCACAGCACGCAGGCAGCAGTGGGAAGGTGGGTGCAGAGGTCATAGATGATGCTCATGTGGCAGATTATGGGAAGCTATTTTTTTAAAAATGTGAATCAGTGGATCAAAAAGACACAGACCATAAACATGCCATTTCAAGTTTAGAATCAGAATGGTTATTCATTCATTTCAATATTCTGTACCAGCAATCAATGTTTTGTTTTTAATAATGGCATGATAAGAACAATATCAGTCCCCAGATGTTATATAAGCCATTTGAGTTTGTACAGTCGAGTACAAATTGCCCAAGTATTTAAGCATCCTCAAGAAGCACAACAAATACACAATTTTCTATTGTAGTCACAAGTACCAGGGATGTTTCCCCAAGGCCCCAAACGCATTAAAGTTTCCTGGACTAACTGCAGGCATGAGATGTGTGGAAGCTGTTTATCTCCAGATAGAAATCCTTTCTTTGTCATCCGAATCAATTTCTCCCTTAATTTTTCTCAGGGCTCTGCACTGGGTTTCTGATTTCCCCCCTGTTGGGCCTCATGCTTAATAATTTATTTTCTCCCTCTTGCTCAAGCCCACTAAGTCCGTTTGCTCTTTAGTGCATATGTGTTTAAGATGGTGTGTGTATATATGTTTAAGATGGTGTGTGTATATGTGTTTAAGATGGTGTGTGTATGTGTGTTTAAGATGGTGTGTGCATATGTGTTTAAGATGGTGTGTGTATATATGTTTAAGATGGTGTGTGTATATGTGTTTAAGATGGTGTGTGTATGTGTGTTTAAGATGGTGTGTGTATATGTGTTTAAGATGGTGTGTGTATATGTGTTTAAGATGGTGTGTGTATATGTGTTTAAGATGGTGTGTGTATATGTGTTTAAAATGGTGTGTGTATGTGTGTTTAAGATGGTGTGTGTATATGTGTTTAAGATGGTGTGTGTTTTTCCTCAAACGGAAACACCATCCCATCCTCAGTGCACTCAGATTGCTCGATCCCTTTCTTCCAATGCCAGCCCGTTCACAGACGCATTTCATGAGGAAGGTAACAGCATCAAAATAACCATGTTTTTGTCTGGCTATTGCTCATGTCTTTGTGCATCTTCGTCTCTTGGAAACCAAATGATCCTCCTATCCTGGGGCCACATTCTTATTTTTCTTCTATATGTAATTCAGAGCTGCCAGAGATAAACATGAAATAAACGCTATTGGTCTCCTAAGAACAATGATCCTCTTATTGACTCAGAAATATACCTTGGCTAGAATTATTTCAACCAAGCCTAATATAGTCCCAAGCCCAATTTCCTTCTTTATTTTTTAGGAAACGACAATCTATCAGAGGAGCTTGGAACAATGATGAAATGTCTGTGGGTAAAAGTATAACCACAGTCTGAAACACTGAAACAACACAGTGCCAATGTCTTTGCTTTCTACAGAGTAACATAACACCTAGCTTAAAATTCCAGTGTGGCATACATCCTTTTAAGAAAGCAGTAGCAGAACCACATGAAAACCTAGTAAGGTTGTGAGATGATTTTAAGTTTCAACAGATTAAACAAATGTATTTAAAACTTTTAGTAGCAAATGTTACTTTCATAAAATAATGGGTTTCATTATATGTTCATGCAGGTATATAATACATTGTGATCATTTCCTCCCCCAGTCACTCATTCCCAACCTCGTTCTTCCTCCTAATTCCCTTTCTTTTCCCAAATATTCCTTCCAGTGCACTTTTAAAACAGTAGCCGACTCAGATTTTTATATGTCCATAAAAAGTACATATCTGGGGAAAATATAAGATATTGCAATTGCTGGGGTTAGTCTAAGAAACTAGTATGTACCTCTTATGCTCCAACCATAAAACAGAAATAATTTAGAATATTGAGCCCCCAAGGTGCAGGTGAAGAGCAGAAGGTGGGAGAAGATGAGTTAGGAAGTTAGGACCGTGAGGGGCTGGTCCACCTACTGAGACAGTGTGCCTGAACTAATGGGAGCACACCAATCCACCTGGACTGGGACTGAATGAGCATATGATCAAACCAGACTCTCTGAATGTGGCGGCGAAAGTTGGCAGATGG